>JAWZYV010010057.1:0-247508 GCA_038373885.1 Cheiracanthium punctorium
CCAGCTGCCACGAAAACAGTAACGCAAAAATAGAAGGCGTGCATGGCGAATTCGAAGCATACAGCTACGTCAGAGGCCTTGTGAAGATCGTCCAAGATGCACGCAGCGAGGACAAACATCGTAGCAACTTGCATCAAGATTAAATAACAAATGAAATGTGAAAACGTCTCTTGTATGAGCGATGTACCACGCCACACAAACCGGCATTTTTCCAGCAGAGAAGTAGCAACGTGGAACTGAGAATGATCACTGAAGCATTTCTTCTTGCCTTGGATTCGCACTTCGTGATTTAAAGAACTTATAATGTTTGCCCAGTGGCAGCAAATGGCGGCAAAAATGCAGTTTAAAACAAATGGTATGGTTGAAAGATTGAAGGAACTCATCATCACACAGGCAAAGTCGAATATAATTTGTACTGTTTGGTCAGTAAAGGAGTACGCAGAGAAAACATATTCTACGTCATAAATTGCGTAAATAACTGGAGTAACGATAGGTATTAGAAGATGCACTATGCTTAAAAAGTAGAAAAAATACATTGCACACTTATTGCAGCCAGATGAAACGTTCATATACTGCTTCAAAAGCTTCAACTTACATTTTCTTTTTAAGAGGGTTGAATACATCAAAATTGGTGTTGACAATAAAATCAAAGAACTTATAGTATAGTAAACGGCTCCAGCATGAAGCAAAGGTGGAATATACGTAGCAAATGAGCATATTAAAGAGATAAATAAAAAAATAAAAAATGGCAAGTGAATCTTAATTTGAAGCTTACTTGAATGTGTATGTGGGTCAATTCCTAAAACATAGAGAAAAGTCCAGAAGTATCTCATAGCATCCGCTGATTTTTCTTTCTCCATATTACTTCGATTTAGTGATGAAGGATCTATAGTTATCTGCACAATATCAATTAATGTATATTATTCTAGAGTTATGATAGCGTTGAGATACCTCCAACGCGCGCTTGCTTGCTTTATAAGTTTTAAAGTGCCACTCCGTGTCAACAATAATTTTGTGACTTACTGAATTTTTGCTTAAAAGAAGAATTCTATTTTCTCTCTTAGCTTGATGAGTTGAGAACCATTAATTGTTCCAATGACTTTTTTTTTGTTCCTGAAACGTTGTTTGTTTTTCATCTATTAACGACTTCAACTATTTTTAATTCGTCAAATAAAAAAAAATCCAACTAATTTAAAGTTTGTTCTTTTTAAAAAAACTAATGCATGAATATTATGCAAAAATTTGTTGAAAAATATTCTTCATTGCCAAAAATGAAACTTTAGTAGGTATCCGAGCTTAGAACTGATTTATTATATTTTAGTTACAAATGCTATTGTCAGCAGTTTCGGTTTTATTTTGCCAATAATATCGTTTATGTTACTTAATCAGTAATGTACATACTAATTTTTCACTTTGTGCGCGAAATAGTCTCTATTTGTGAAATTAGTTTTGGAGACATCACTTTTTTCAGCTATGAGTTGCATGAAAATTAATCAAATAATTTCTCTCTCTGAATAAATGCGTTCCCCTGTACGAACGAATTATTTTATTAATTTCAGAAACTAATCGTAATGCGTTCAAATATACCACAGTTCAGGTTGCAGTACTTTCTCTTGTCAAGCCCTTTACAAAGTATCTTTGAAAAACATTGACTTACCATGAAGTTCCAGTATAACTTCATAAGATGGATTTATGTTTCATTTCAAATTGAAAGCAAATAATCAATATTGAGGAGATATTAGCCAAACGAAAGATCAATATCGTTATTTCTCTACAAGGAGTGTCTTATCCAGACTGAAGTACGTATTCAAAAAGGTTTTATAAACACTAATTTATCCCTCAGAGCAAATACAATAGGTCGCAAAATGATTTTCTTAAGCCATTCCAAGTTGGATTCTAATCATTTCAGCAGGTGTTATATGAAGAAAATCATATTTCCTTCTTTTCAATAAAGATCTAATTCACTCTGCAAGTGGAAGGACAAAGGTTTCTACCAAATGGAATTTTTACTTAGTTTTATTAATTTTCTTAAGTGAATATTTACTTTATTATAATAATTCACTTTCAGATTTTGATCCAGCAGATAACCATGGTAACTAAAAGCAAATAAATTGTGTTATTCTCTACAAGGCAAAGATTTTTATCATAGAATTGATTGCTAAGTGATACCTTTTGAGGTAATACAATTAGAAAGCCTTTTGGCCAATTAGAATAATTACGTTCTATTGATTATTTTCCTGAACATTTGTATACTCGCACGCATCCATCGGCTATTTCTTTCCGCTTGTTGGACATAACGTAAATAGTTAATCAATAAATTTTCCTATAATGTATAAAAAAAGGATGTTGTCTCATTAATTTGTACAAAATTATAAAAGGGAAAGCACCGGAAAAGAAATATACGCATGTACACACAGCCTGATTGTTTATTAGGATATATAGTATAAGTATTGTTGCGGAATTACTCTGCTACTCCTGGGGTTCGTCGTTCTAAAGTCCAGTTGGTGTAAAAAGTTCAAGTAAAAAGTCACTTGTCAGGATGGAACACAAACTTTATTGCTTCTAGAACTTCGTAGAACAATCAGCTGTATACAATTCAGAAGCGCAATCTAGCAGTAACGTGCTTTTAACAATCCGCTTAGATCAGAAGCTCTCACAAATGCTGTATTTCTCACACAAAATAAGTCACTTTCACCTGCAAAAATTCAGTGGAAATATTCAAGAGATATCGTACACAATCCCTTAAGACACAGCAATGAAGAATTTACACACAGCACTTTAACCCTCCCACTGTCAACCCCGTGTTAAGCCGTTCGTCGAGATTGGATCTCAAATTGACAAGACCGACTATAGTCACTAATTGAAGATTCCTTCAAAACCGTCTAAGCCGTGTTTTGTCGCTTTCTATTTTTGCTTCTCAAACCGGCAAGACCGTCTCCGGAAATTGTCCCTTCCCCCTCTGAGAATTCGTGAGAACGGAGAGGCAATTAGCTGCCACAATGGGGGGTGTCCTGCAGGCCTGAGGGTCCACTGTAGTATCGGCGGTGGAGTTTTTTTCAATGGCTCTGAGACGACGGACCCTGGTAGTGTTATCAAAAGAAGACGAATGGATTCTGATCCCCTCCAACCTAATTACTGTCAAGGTTGTCTTCAAATTTCGCGTACGCATAGCTTGGGAATGTTCGTACATCCATTAATTCAAAATTAGGGAATAAGAGTTAAATTATACAGAAAGCATATTAGTCAGATCTGTTGATTTCTTTCTTCTTTTTTAAATTGCTTGCTTTTATATTTTACTTGCAAAATTTTCCACTACTGAAATAGACATCAAAAGACAAAGTTTATAGCTCCGTTTAAGATACATTTAATGTATTTTTAAAACACCTTGGCAATAATTATTATTGAGGAAGACACATGAATATTTTTATAAAAATGACGTAACTGTGGAGTATCGAAACTTGAAAGTGCTTTTTATCCCATTTTAACTCCTTCTTAAGAAGTTGATGATGAATCGTCTGTGATTTTGATTTGTCTGCTTGTCTGTCTCCTAATTGCTGTGGACATGGAATTAAGGGTTTGTACGAAATTTTAGAGATATTATGAAAGGAGAGTGGAAAAAGCGAACAATATTAAAGATGTAGCGCTGGTAGAATTTATAGAGGAGGCAGAAGCTGGGAGCAGCTTCTAGAAAAGTATATTTCTCGTAGATTCCAGATAAAGCGGGACTTCTGATTACGTCATAGAAGAGAAATGTTAGGTTATGCGTTTTTAATGCAGGAAAACCAACTTCCAGGCCCCATTGGGAAAATCGCGCCAAATGACCAAAATGTCGGTAAGCTTGGCGACTTTTGGCGAAATATCGCCAAATTTGGCGATATTTCGCAGACAAGGCGATATAAAACAGAATAAGTCCCCAAATGTGAAGAGATCGAAGCCCTAGGACTTATATTTCTCGAGATTTCTAGAAGCCCCATAGAAAAACATATGGGAAAGCGAAACCTCCGTATCTCCGGTTATAATTGACCGATTTTGATGCAACAAAAAGCAAAATTTATCTATTTGGAGCGTAGAATACGAATTTTAAACCATTTTAAGCCCCAGAGCAGCGGGTTGCCCCAAAAATTCGTAACATTATATTAGTATAGCTATAGCAGTTAGTACAGTATTCTAGTCTATAAAGTATTTTTCTAGCCAAAATGCCTGAATCTCTTTAACCCTTCGAAGCGTACATAGCCATTTTCATATCGATAACCGTTTTCATATCGATTTTTTGACGTATTTTGTTTCGGTTAGAGAAAACAGAATACTCTTTGTAAATAATTTGACAGACACAAATTATTAATAGCCATTTGTATTGCATAAATTATCATTGATTCTTTGCTTTACGGAAATTATTAGTAACCATATGTTAGCTATGTTCAAGTTATTTAACATGATGTGTTGAGGTACACTGTTTATATTTGAATAACTTTGTTTGAAATCAATACAAGAATTTAAAAAAAAATGTTTCCGTAACCGTGGTCGTAAAGTTAATTATTATTACAAAAATTCTTAGGGATTATTGTTTGGTACATGAAAACGATGTTTGCGACCGAGCGTTGTTATATGATTGCAATTCGTCTTTGGGTAACCTATTCCACCTATGTAGAAGTTTGTCTCGCTGATGATGAATCACCCTTTTTAAGGTCAAAGGGTAAATATAACGTTAAATGTCACGTAAATATAAAGGTAAGTATAACTTTCAAAAGTCACATGAATATAAGGGTAACTTTCAAAAGTCACATGAATATAAAGGTAAGTATAACTTTCAAAAGTCACATATGCGAAGAAAGGATAAGAGCGATTTTCCAAAGATTGTTCATGGGCAATTGTCTAAAGTTTTCTGTAGTTCATCTAGCACAAAAAATAGATTGGAAATGGCGCTAGGAAGAATAATGGCTTATGGAATATTTTTACCTTCTTCAAAATGAGCTATTTTTTTTTTTTTTTTCAAGATAAACAATTTGTACATCTGCCCCGAACCCTCAATGTTCTTTGTCTGACTCTGACACACGTAACATTTCTCAGACGTGAAGACCACCCCACAAAAACCCTACTTGCCATCTTTTCCCCCACATTTTTTTTTTTTTTAAGACGAGGAACAAAGAAAAATCGGAAGAGCAAAAAACAAAATGAATTGATGCTTTTGGCAAACAACCTAAGCAATTCCCTGACACTTTAAACAAAAGCAATACGTCACAATTACTCCTCCCAACTGCTGCCACCGGAGGCGACACAAATAACGGCTCAATTTAACGAAATGGCTTCTTTAAAAAGGTCGGGGATGGAATAATTGCCCCGGCTCGCATACAAGCAAGAGCGAGCTGCTGGACCCTGGATAATTACCGGGGCGGAGACGGGAACTTAAAGACTATGGGCTTTTTGAAGGGGGGCGCTTTAGGTAAAAAAAAAAGCCCTTGCCCACCCATGATGATGATAGGGGAGGGGTGCAGGAATGGATGTGTTTATTGTGGCGGCAATCTCCTTTGATGTCCGCCGCATTTTGTCTTCATGTTGGCCGTGATTGGGTAATTAGTGCACGGGAGGTCCGCGGGGACACATAACAGGTGGACGATGTTCAAAACAAGAGCGCGGGCAGGCAGAGTGTGTAAATTGGATGTCGAAGGGCACCAAGAAACAAACATGGGCGCAAAACGCTCTCCGGCTAATGGGTTTTGAAAATGTTAAACTAGCTGCAGTGTTAAACGCAAAGGCTGTCAGATTCGTGTTTATATTAGAGTTACATAAAGGATTAAATCTTACGACTTGACGTCTAAGTCAAAGCATTTAGCGAACGTATTTTTTTATTAATCATTAAGAGGTCATAAGCCACGATCATCTTTACTGGCTTTGGTGTTTTCATTTCCCTATTTAATTATTTCTGAGGATTTTTCTTTTTATGTATGGCGACCGCATTACATTTTATTTATTGTTTAATTCTTTTTTTTTTCCCTACGCTTACTCCAAGGAATTTATTATTGCGTTTTTATTATAAATAGTAGTATTGCCATTTCCGACGAGTTAGATGATTCTTAGTTCAGCGGTTAGCTACACCTGCTTACCAAGAATTCGAGGAACAGTGCCAGGTGTCTGGAGAATATATAATGACTATGAGGAAGTGCAAAAATTTTGAAAGTGAATCTCATATGAGTACGCTAACATTCTTTCTGAATAATGGCAATAAAGAACGTTATTTTAATAACCTTTTCACAGTGTCTTTTATTCTAGGTTTTTTTTCCACTTGGAACGAACCTAATGATATATTCGGTACTGCCCTTAACTAGCACCGAGCATTGACCTCTTTACCAATGGCATTAACTAACGAAACCTTTTAATTTCCATGTAGCAAATTCTAGGTTGTCGCTCAGAATGCTTATCGAACAAGCGAGCTTTCAATCATCAAAGGGGAATTCCATAAGTGTGGGCCGGGGCGTTCCAGATCGACATGTTGAGGACGAACAGACAGTCAACAACCCTTTCCGAATGCTTTCTAATGCGCAGGTGAAATCGGCCTACCAATCAATTATCGAACGACATCTTTCTTAGTTTTTTTTTTAAAATTTATTTATTTTCTTTCGCTCACACAACTCAACTTCACTCCTCCAACGGTCGGTTTCCGTTGAGGCGAGGTGTCACCGACATGTCTTCGGCCCACAAGTCAACGAGTACAGATGCCTGCAAGTAGAAAATGTTCTGGGATGGTCATAAGGAATTTCCGGTGGTAGAATTCGGGCATAGAAAGACTAAATTGATACACGAAGAAATTTTTACATGCGAAAGTATCATATGTACACTATGTTAAAAACAATTTTGCCTTCAGATGTGTGAAATTCCGATCTCCACAAATCCTGAAGATGAGCTACACACCAGTGGTAAAGTGGATTAGTTCTGAACATTAGTAGGCGGCTGAAGTAGCACGGCTGTCGATTTAACGGTCCAGGGTTTTGGGCGGTTTTCTTGCAAATCAGAATATATATTGAAAACCATTAAAAGGTCCTTCCCCAAAGCATTCTATTCTTTAGGCTGATCTCTCTCATGCAGCGTTGATTTAACTAATACTACAACTTTAAGTTTAGCTCCAGCTTTTGATTCGAAGCATTTTACTTGAACATAACCGAAAGTCAACCTTAGTTATAGGCGCCAGAATTTCGTGTTCCATACTGAGCATCAAGACAAGTGGCGATAAATTTGCTAATAGCTTGCATATATTTATCAATTGCATGCAGGAGATGCGGCAGAGCAATTGCAAATGGTTGAGCTCTTGAGCACTTTAACCCAGCAAATAAATACGGATAACATGAACTTAAAGTTTCTGAATTCGATAATCCCCATTGGAAAATGACATAAAAGAGGAATTTTTAAGTTGATATTTCATCATTTCCGAAGTATTTAAACCATTCTGTATGATTCCTTTTAAAATCTGAAATAATTATTTAACTGTAACAAGAACTAATTAGTGTTCTTTAATTATTAATTTGCAAGACAGTAAAAGATTGAGAGTTTATCGAAATATATGGCTATTATGAGTTAGGTATTGATTTCTGCTGTTGCTTGCATGCAATCATGCATTTTTACTGATTCCATTTTCCTAACACATTGTTTGGACAAACATAATCACCCAGGGGTTAGTGGGAATCGTACCCAAGACCATTAACACAAAGGCGATTAGTGGCGACGAGGATGAAGCTTAAACATCGAAGCTTACCGGATCCCAAAAGGTGAGAAGTCTTAAGTCTGATTTTTAACGTATAGTATAGTAATTTTTCCATTTAAAGGCTAATTTGATCTGAAGTGTGTTAAACATTTTCTAAAGTAAAATGTTTGCAATGTTTCGTTAAAGTTTCTTTGGGTTAAAGAGTGAGGGTTGTTCAGTTTGAAACGCGATAGGCATCAAAGAATTCTTGAAGAGCTTTGAAAATAAAACGATGATATGACACTTTCGGAAAAATTCATAATTCTTCCTCACTAAAAGTTCCATAGACTAATATTAACAGACAACTTTGTACATCTTGTGCCGCAGTGGTCTAGTAACCGAACTCCGTTCCCGTAAGAACGAGGAAAGTGAAGCGGCATCCGCCTTGGCCAGTGGTTAGGAAGGTGAACTCTTCTCTCGGCTGCTCTACTGATGTGGGACTGCGTACGCTCATTTGAGGTGGTGCACGTAAAATCTGTCGTGGCTCCAATGACCTCCATGTTTAAACGATATCTCTGAGGGTGACGATTTCAGGTGGTTGGTCCCACATTTGGAACTGGTTCAAAATTAGGGACCAACCGGCAGAAGTCCAACCCCCTCGGGGCAATGGCATCTTTTTCCATGGATAGCGTGATCGTGTTGCCATGGACACGAGAACAACAAGCACAAAAATTGCCTTCAAAAATGGTTCGAACTTTTACCTGCTTTGGGAATTATCGCAAAATTCCGTATATTTAGCATTTTTTTCCTGAGCATTTCACAGTTGTTATAGATTCAATATTTGTAGTGCGTTTTGTGATGGCAAGCCTACACGAATGGCGTCTGCCACCAATGTGTAACACAGTGGTTAAAGCCGCTGACATTGGGAGATGGCTCAAGTGGAGGAACAGGGTTCTGTCCTCTCGCGGGGTCGTCGGTCTAGCGGTCTGGAGTTTTGTGTGGTTTTCTCCAGATGCATACGCGCAAGATACCGAGAAAAGTCCTCCCCCAAGACATTTGCCCCCCCTTGTGTCTGTCCTTCTCTGATGTGGTTTTATAAGCGGTTACTCGTGAGCAAGCACACAAATCCGAATACTCGTTCCAACATAACAACAATGGCGTCTGCTTTCGGGATTGGTACCTTGGTTGGAGGACATTTTAAGGGCTCTATGGCGTATTGACGTTATATCTGGAGAAAACGGACCAAAACTACAGATCGTTAGATAGACAACAGCTGTAGTCCCGGGATTTACACATTGCAGCCGTCTACCATGTTCAGTGTGCACTAGACCATGGTGGGGTCCTTTGCTGTTTGTAATCGTCCACTTGTAAAGAGATGTTTACATTTTTTTGAAATTCTAGTGCAATTGGATTCTTTGAAAAAATGTTCTTAAAAGATGAACTTTTAAATCAGGTTTCTATGTACTTTTGGATTCAAATAGCTTTTTGAGTTTTTTTGCGGGTCTAATGGTGAAGTCTGTGTGTGTTGTCTTCAAAGAATTTTTAGTCGAAGCATCAAGTATTTTACGGGAGTGATTTTTTAAACAATATGACACTCCCCATGAAATTTCCTATAAAGGGACTAAAGAAAGATAACCGAAAATGAGCCAAGTATCGAATCAGAGCCCCGATTACGCCTATGGAGAAGTTTTCCCCAGGTTCACATCCCATATTTTTTATGAAGGCGAAACCCAGGCCGTGAAGAAAGAACAAGACTTTATAGTGGCAATCACATTTTATTTTAATATCAACACATAACGTTAAAATTATAAAGTCCTACGGTGGCTGATGAGACGCCTGAACAACGCAGGTTCACCTGTCAACTGCTAAGGCGTGAATGATGACGAGTAACGCAAGCCAAGAGGTTAGTACAGAACCAAAACACGCCACAAGGGCATGCCAAACAAAATGCAAAATTAACTTGACGCCAGTAGACGTTAAGAACATTTCCATATAATTATTTTTGAATCCCAGTCTCGCCAACAGGATAAAACAAACAATCTAGCAGCTAAATTGTAACCCAAAAATAAAATCCAATGTTATTTATAGATTTGATACCATATATGGTCATAAACAAATCATGAGAACAGAAATGCTAGGCTTTACCAATGCAAAAGTGAAATAAAAAGGAAAAATAAATGAAAACGGAAGATTGCTTTTAAATACGGTAGGTGCAGAAATAAAAACTTTACAGGCGAAGGGAAGAGAATTCCAAATCGAAAGTGCAAAGAATAAATTTTGAACACAGATAAATTTAGAAATAATTAACAATTAAGTAATTGATAATTAAAAATAAGATATGTGGTTATCTGCATCACAACGCCCTCTCGTAGGTTCCAACGCAAAAGCACTTTAGGGGAAAGGCGCTCTTGAAAGAATAGTTCCGAAAAGTTTAGTACTGTTGTTATGCTAAGGCAAGGCTGTTCAAGGGCTGTCTGCTTAACCTTGAGCGGAGGACTTACCTAAGGGGCTCTAACGCCTATTCACGTGACATCTGGAGAAAGCCGTCCGATATTCCAGACTATTAGGTAGATATCTGCCAGAGCCCTCGGCTTTCACCCTTCAGTCATCTACCAATGTTCAGTGTCTTACCACTCGGCCATTGGTGGGCGAAAGTTTAATTCTAAGACAATACAAAGAAAAAAAAAATCAAACATTACAGCGCTATAAAAATATACACTGTATCAACAGCTATAGTAGAATGGGCGAAAACCTCTACCCATGCCCTACATGGACGCCCATGGGCTTTGGTAATCCACGGTTTTCAAGCAAAGCGCGCTAACCACTTTCAGCTTAGGCTGGCTAAGGATCATGATAGTTTGTTTTATTGTATCGTATTGTATATGTATTAAGGCAGAGTTACTCGAGGGCTATCTGCCTAAGGAGGTTTGACTTGGGCGAAGGATTTTTTAAGGGTTCCTTACGCGTATTCACGCTACATCTGGAGGAAACAGCCCAAAACTCCAAAACGGTTGGTTCGATGGCCGCAACCTGGGACCCCCACACTTCCGTCATCTACCACGTTCAGCGTCTACTTGGCCATGGAGGTGCTTCGTTTGTTTCATAGAAGAACAGCGGTTTTTAAAAAAAAGGCCAAAACCCCTGAAAAAAAAAAGTTGAAGGTATTTTTCATCAGTTGAAGTATTGTGGCAAATAGAGATCATACGTTGACTTTACAGTTCCATTGTCATCTGATGAAATGTTTCATACAAATTAAGCAAGGCGAGAGAAATATTGCAACATCCGATTACAAAACTAATCATAATTTTTTTCCCCACTTCTTGCCGACACAACCTCATTTTTGTCTACACACTTGCATTAATATGCATTCACCCCGGATTCATTAATTCTCTCGCGCCGAAATTAGAATACACACATCTATACATTTTTTTTTTTTTTCCCGCTCGATGCCAATTATCTCTCTGCTTTCCATTTTCACCTACTTCGATACTTATAACCCACTCTCGTGGCACGGCAACAAAACGTACGCAAAAAGAAAGGGCGGCCTACAACCATATCTCCCGCCCCTGTCGCACGTGAGGATTTCTCCACCCCGTCTGCCCGGGTTCCGCGCCCCGGCGGGGGCGCCACCTCCTCCCGCCGGCCCCTCTGGCACCGAATGACCGGCGGTCGGTGTCCGCGGCCTGTCTTTCCGGCCCGGTCGGCAGGGGAGGTCCGTTTTGCCGAGCATATGGTCAGTAGGCACCGCGCTCGCGCTCTCTCTGCCTTCTCTCACCCGCGTGGAAGTACGCCCCCATAGGTTCAGACGACGGCTTTGGCAGTGTTTTTGTGGGTGACACCGGCGTTTCCGAAACGACTGGAGGTCGATATGTTGTGATATGTCATTAAGAGAGAGCTACGAAAAGAGATTTTGTTGGGTGAAGTATATATATATATATATATTTCACCCAACAAAATCTCTTTTCGTAGCTCTGTCATCGTAGCTCTCTCTTAATGACTCAGCTGGCTGTGCCGGCGCACAGCCAGCTGCGTCAAAAAAGGGGTCTCTAGATCTGTGGCTCGCGATGAACGTTTCGATCGTCCGCCATCTTGCTGGTAGTTAAGTCGAGCTATGGAAACGGCTGCCCTTTTTTCAGCATTGGGAAAGGTTTGCGCCTCAAAGGGTTAAAAATATGAAAATTGACTCGTTTCCTTGTTTTTAGTGATATTTCACTATTTACAGATACTTTATATATACCAGGGCAAAGAAGTTAATCAACTGAGGAACAAACTTAGGTATAGTGAGATTGAAGTCGTTTTTATGTCTTGGTTATCAGGTTTTAGAAGCAAAAATTACAATTCCAGTTCGTTTGAAATGGCTTTCCGAGATTGGCCAGTTTAACTTCTTATACAAATAAAATGATTTCTTCTGCAAGAAGCATAGATATAAGAGGGGTTGGTCTGATAAAACCAAAATCTTTCGTAGGCGAAAAGTTTCCGCAAACACAATCTCAGAGATATTCAGAAGAGCATCTAATTCCGATGACAGGAAAAGGCATTTTGAAAACGTGTGAAATTAATTTCTTTATGAGTGCGTTTGTTTAAGCTCAACCGAATAATGTAAACCACTGCTAAGAAATATTTGTAGCTTGTGTCAAGGTATGTGACTATCCTTCCACTGGACCTGGTGACAATCTTTCTACTGTAGCTTGTGAATAGATTTGGAGTGAACTACTGAGAAATCTTATTCCACTGAATATGCTGGACACATTTTCACAATACCTTAACACAGTGATTCCCAACAGGGTCCAACTGGAGGTCTCTTGGGGTTCTAAGAAATTTTTAAAAGGGTCTACAGTGGAAAAAAAAACACTCAAAATACTGGTGTTAAACGATAAAGTAAATAAAAATCTTTGTAAAAAACACACATAAGATGTTACAGGTAAGTAGATACGTACGTTTCGACCAAAAATTGTTTTGATCTTCCTCAGTCCAAGCCCTTCGTAACAAGGAACAGAGGGACTCTGTTCCTCTGTTCTTCCCTCTGTTCCTTGTGACGAAGGGCTTGGACTGAGGAAGACCAAAACAATTTTTGGTCGAAACGTACGTATCTACTTACCTGTAACATTTTATGTGTGTTTTTTACAAAGTTTTTTTATTTACTTTGGGGTCTACAGTGTTGTAGAGGTCTATCGGGGGTCGATGATTTAATTTTGTTTTAAAAATTTTTATGCAATTTCGAAGGAATATAATTCATTGATAATAACATCCAAGGAATAAAATGATAGATAATAATATTTAGAATAGAATACTGATTTTCATAGGCAGTGTAATTCACATATCTCAAACCGTAACTCATTTCTCTCATGCATGTGAATTTTTCTCCATTTGTATATTGCCACATTAACCCTCTAAGCGGCTGAGACGTAAAATCCCGTTCACTTCATTCCAGTTTTCACTGCAATGCATTTATAATTTAAATTATTTATAACACCAAGGCATCATAAAATATATTTCAATATTAAAGCTTATGGGTATTTTAGGAGTTAACTTTTTAATAATTACAAATCTTCCTATCAAAATTTTATTTTTTAAATAATTTTAAACCTGCATGAAAATTTTGCAGTGAAAACAGCTTTACATTATTTGCCCATTTCCAAGACACTCAGAGGGTTAAATCAAATTGGTTTCCGATACATTGAAAATTTGATGCAACTGTCTGTTATTGAAAAAGCTATGATTAATGTTGATGACATTCGAATGTATACTGACCACCCGAAACAATTAAAAGAAGATATAAATGCCCGTTGCATATACTTAGAAACTTTAGCTATCACGTCCTGGATTATAAATCCTTTTGAAAGCGGTACAATGAAAGTTGATTTATCATTACAAGAAGAACTGATTGAGTTGAAAGAGAATATGGAAGATAAAATTAATTTTCAAGCGAAACGCTACGATAAATTTTGGAATTCAAAGATATTCGTAAAAAATAGGCCAATTTAACCGGCATCACCAAACTATTATCTTTAGCATTTCCTACGTTTTACATGGTTGAGGCAGGATTTAGCCAAGTTAACAATTTATTAAGAAAAACAAGAAATCGACAACCTATTTATTACGGAACACGATGATTTACGACTATCATCGACTACTTTTGCATCCAGTATAAAAAGTATTATAGAAAAGCATCAAACCCACAACCATCGCATAAGTATTATAGTTACATGCAATTCTGTAAAATTGAAAGTGGTTTAATACAATGTAGGCTCTTTTAGTTACTGAATTATAGTTCAACTTCATCAATGGGGACTTTTTTATGAATTAAAAAAATTAGGGGGGTGTAATGTAATTAAACCTTTCACGCGGGTCTACGTAGTAAAAAGGTTGGGAACCCCTGCCTTAACACGACTTTTTATGTTGTCACCTGTACCTCATTGGTTCGGTAAACTCTTCCAATTGCCCTCTCTTTCTCTGGAGACATCATGAATTTTAATCACCGTTGGACGTGGAATTTCTTAAAAGGATCACTGTTTTACTAAATTACAGTTAGAAAAATAGAACTATTTTGTATTGAGCAGCTTTCAAGAGAGATTTCTTGCCTGTCTCTCGATGTAGAAAGAAAAAGGAGAGGTTTAACGCGTTAAGGATTTACAGAACGAAAGTGCAACAGTCACTCCATCCAATAAAATTCCAACAATGGCGTTATAAATTATTTCAGTGTACTCATAACAATTGAAACATATAATTTCATTGCTTTAATTGAACGCCTTTTGTCAATCTACTGCAAAAGCACATTTTACATGAAAAGTACATTGTTAAGTAAACTCCGTTCTACAAGAAAAGTACATTGTTAAGTAAATTTCTCTCATAATTAAGTACACCAGATAGTTAGTTCCTCAGTCAGAAAGTAATTAAATATCCTCAAACAATCAGAAATTATATATACATATAACATGACCAGCTCAATGTCAATTGTCGATCTGTCTGAAAAGGCTAAGACTGCAGTAGAATTTCTTGAAAATGAGTTAGATTTCAGATCTATAAATGTTCTAGGAAAAGGTACTTACGGATCTGTAGTCAAAGTAATCAGCAACGTAGGAACCCCTTTAGCAGCTAAAATAGTAGAAAGAAGGTAACATTTATTTTCACATTGTAACCTGTTACAGGCCAGTGTTTCCAAATGGGAACACCAAACTAAAAATTTATTGAAAAATTAAATTTTATCAATATTGACTTGAAAAAATTAGCAGATATAGTTGAAAGATGACTTGATATTTTGAAATAGAATTTGCATTTCTATCATGAGTGGGAAACTTGATATAAAAAATCATAAAAATCATAAAAATTGCCATTTTCATAAATTCTTAATTAGTTACCTTGATATACCCCTTCCCTCTTCAAACTCAATTCATATCTTTACTTAAATTTAAAAATATTTCTTTCATTTATTCTTAATATTTAAATTATTATTTAAATTACCCATAAAAGTATAGTCAAAGTATAGCCTCTAAAAGTATAGTCAGAAATGACCAATGTTCCTAATTGGGAACAAAGTAAAAATTGGGGGTGGGGTTTACAAGTTTTTCCCCATTTAAATGACTAATATCCGTTAACTCACTCATTAGAAGGCAAAATATGCAAAAAAACTGATTGAAAATATGCCTGGATCTCCATACGGCCTGTAAAAGGTTAACATATACTACGCTGATCACAAACTCACGGACCACGGTCACAATTCTGGTTCAACTAACCACTTCACTAATGGCAGTAAAACTAAACTTTTACTGCTATTACTCAAAAAAAAAAAAAAAAAAAAAAAAAGAAGCTATGCTCGAAGAAACATAATATAATCCACACCGATGATTCAATCGTCTGGATTATTTTTTATAATTAAGTAAAAGAATACAGAAAACAAAATCTGCATTACTTTAAAAATCCGAAAAATCTACTTTCTTCCTTTGCCACTCTTAACTTTAGCACGTTGCTTTATTTGGGTGGAAAAGTTATAAGCTGCCGCGTATTTTAGATAATGGATATTGATTATTTTTGTGCATTTCTCGAATCTTTAAATTAAGTCTGTGCTGATATTTGTGCAGTTTTTCTAATGTCAAATAGTGTGGAGGTCCAGCGTTCTGACCCATCGCGCAGCTGTCTATCTAATGGTCTGGAGTTTTGGCCGGTTTTCCTCCAGATGTACCGTGAACAGAAACCCTTAAAAAGTCTTCCAACCAAGAGACTCCCATCTATGGCACAAAGCCCTGCGTAGATTTTCCATAACACAACACATCTAATGTCATATAACTTAAAAAAAAAAGAGATAAGAATTAAAATGTCGTCTTCCTTACAATTCTTTGCGGAATGAACTATTTTCAGTATGTATACAGTAATACCTCAACTTAGGCTACTCTGACTTATGCGAACCCGGAGTTACGCGATTTTCAAATGTCGCAGATTCCTCTTTTGTTTAATTTCAAAATAACATCACTTTAAGATTTTAATATTACATACATATGCATTATCTGAGATTTTATAGCAGATTTTTTGCATTTAACTTATTGTTTTCTTTAGTTTCCGGTCCCAATTAAAAATAATTTGTACGTACATACTTATATGCGAAATTTACCTCGACTCACGCGAATTCGAGTTATGCGGTTACCACTCGGTTCGGTTCCACCCATCGCGTAAATTCGGGGTATTACTGTAAAGGTAACACTGGGAAATCCTTTTCCGATAAAATACGACAAACAAAAATTCCAATCAAACTACATCAAAAATTAAACGAATTTCATGCTGTAAAAATAAAAGTTTCACTAATAAAAATAAGAAAAAGTGGAAGAAGATAATAAAGTAAGGCGTGTGAATATAAAGACCACTTATCGTACTTCAAACTTCACGTATTTTTTTATTCAGAATTGCTTGCAGTTGAACAGGAAACACCGTTCAGCAATATAAAAAACGTAAACATAAGGTTCAAGTGAATATGCGTTGCCGACCTCTATCCAAGTAGATAACCCTTTGAGGCGCATCCCTTTCCCCTTTATTGACGCAGCTGGCTGTGCGCGAGCACAGCCAGCTGCGTCAATAAGGGGGTCTCTAGATCTGTGCCACGCGATGAACGTTTCGATCGCCCGCCATCTTGCTGGTAGTTAAGTCGACGATGGCAACGGCTGCCCTTTTTTCAGCATTGGGTAATCTTTCCAGCTGTTCTCGCGTTCTTCCCTTTTTCAGCAGATGTCAGTGCTGTTAAAAATAATCGCGACCATTTTTTTTTTACGGGAAATGAACGTGATAAAAAGTAAAGGATTCTCGTGTAGCTATGTCACCCGCAACTATTTTTATGGAAATCAAATCTATTCTTCTTGACTGGCAACTTTCAAAACGTCAGAGTTTTGTGTCCTCACGACGAGGACACCGCGCGTTAAACGGATGTAAGACACTGAACATTGGTAGGTGGTTGAAGTATGAAGGTGTAGAATTCACGTCCCGCAATACTCTGTCGTGCGCTAAACTCCGTTCCCTTAAGGTATCCGTACACCTACGGAGACTTTTTTTTTGAAATTTTAAAAATTTTACTCGTAAAACTATATTTTATCATTGAATGTAAAAAAATAAATGAGATAATCATTTAAAAGAAAGTTATCAAATATCTGAAGAAAAAAAAAATTGGGGCAGGAAAAGACAAAAAAATATCAAATTTTTTGCATTTACGCAAAACACCAGACTCGAAAAATTACGTACATATTCAAAATCTGTAAAATGCATAAGATTAATGATAATATAATCTAGGAAATAGACTATTATCAAGAAGTTTGTCCTGATACATGAGAAGCTGGAAAAGTAAATCTGTATGAATATGGTAAGAAATGCAAAAACAGCCAAGAACTTTAAATGCAAACAGCTTTAAATTGAAATACTATTATAGTTTATGTTAATGAGCATAGTCTATTCCCTTTAATAATATATAAACAACATGCGAACAAAAAATTCATCCCATTCAATGCATTGGTTTTCAATTTATGAAGCTTTGCGGTAAATAAATCGTCAAAAAACTTCATTTTGAGAAAACACTAAAAACAACTTTCATATGCACTGTATTTAGCTTAGAGCTACTAATTTTCAAACTGCCATATCTCTACTTCTACTTTAGATACAATAAAAATTCAAGTGGTTTTCGAAAGATAAAAGACCAAATTTTATTATTTTATCAAAATTGGAAAATCGATTATTTGACCTAAAATTACGTTTCTGAGGTGTACGGATACCTTAAGAAGACGGCAAGTGAAGCAGCATCCGGCTTGGGCAGTTCTAGGGAGGGTGAACTCCCTCTCCACTTGACTGCTGTGGGACCGTGTACGCTAATGGGAACTGGTGCACGTAAAATCCGCCGTGGCTCCAATGTCCTCCAAGTTGTTAATCGATACCTCTGGGGTGGCCGATTCCAGGGGTTTGGTCCCTCCTCTGGAATTGGTTCAAAATTGGGAGACCACAGGGCCAAAGTCAGATTTCCTCCCACTAGGGCCCACTAAAAATGGAAGGTGCCTCCCTCTGCCCATCGCCTCCTAACCTGGAATTCTGGCCTACCTCGTGGCTGCCTATCTAATGATCTGGCGTTTTCTTCAGATGTAACTTGACTACGCATTAGAAGCCCCTTTAAAAAGTTCTCTTCCTAAGGCGATCCTCACCTTGGCAGACATCCTTTGTGTGTTTTGCCTTAACCAAACGACATCTTATTGAAACTGTCAGACAAAAAAATAACCTGATATAAGCGACTAAAGTGTCATCTGAAAGCAGAAAATTAAGGCGTGTGTGATAATAACCTTAACTCCAAATTAGTGAGAGAACTGTTACCACAGTGCAATCAATCTGTAATCTATTTAAACAGGTTGGTGAATGAAATGGAAGTTGTCATGTGGCCAAACCTTCAGCACCGGAATGTTCTGAAGCTCGTTGACGTCATTGACGATGTTCCCAATGTCGTAATATTCCTCACAGATATCATGCATACAAATCTGTTCGTGCGCCTTCAATGTAAAGAGTTTAGGAAACATCCCAGAGCTGTTGACAGATGTCGGGTTTATGCAAGACAAGTAAGTGACAAGTTTTGCAATTATGTGTCTCGGGAATTTTTTTTTTCTTTTACGAAGGTTTGTATATTTCTATTAAACCTTTATATTAACCCTTTGAGGCGCAACCCTTTCCCAATGCTGAAAAAAAGGGCAGCCGTTGCCATCGCTCGACTTAACTACCAGCAAGATGGCGGACGATCGAAACGTTCATCGCGTGCCACAGATCTAGAGACCCTTTTTTGACGCAGCTGGGCTGTGTCACACAGCTTGGTAGTAGTTAAGACAGCTTGCTGGTAGTTAAGTCGAGCGATGGCAACGGCTGCTCTTTTTTCAGCATTGGGCAATCTATACAGCTGTACTCGCATTCTTCCATTTTTCAGCAGATGTCAGTGCTGTTAAAAATAATCGTGACAATTTTCTTACGGGAAATGACGTGCTAAAATGTAAAGGATTCTCGTGGAGCTATGTCACCCGCAACTATTTTTATAGAATTAAATCTATTCTTCGTGACTGGCAACAGTCAAAACGTCAGAGTTTGGTGTTCCTAGAGCCGGAACACTGCGCGTTAAAGGGTTAAGTCAGTACTGTGTACAGATTTACAGCTGAAAAAGAAAAGAAATATCTACTTGGCATTTATTTTGACGCCTTTTGTTTTATAGCAAAGTTACATATACCAATCGTTCATGAATAATGTACACCCTCCAAAAAAAGTATTCAGGTAAGAGATAAATTTCCTACTTTAGATTTGAGAATAATAATTGGATTTTTGTAAAACGCACAACTTGACAGAAATATGGAAAGTCATATTTATACATAGCCTAATTCCTATTCTATGACAAATACGAAACCAACGTAGGAAATTTATCTCTTACTTCAACACATTTTTTGGAGGGTGTGCACTTTAATTTGCTACATAAAATTTGGATTAGGCAGACAGTCTTCGTGTAGCTTTTCTCTGAAACAACAACAATAACAACAATAGTTTTTTTTTTTTTTTTTAATTGTTCATGCTCCCCCTCCCCCACTCCTCCTTCCTAGATGTACAAAACATGTTTGAACTTGCACTTTACAAATGCTTATTTTTATCCTATGAGTGTATTTTGGGGATAAATAAGAAATTGAATAAGAAAAAAATTTCTGATCACTTTGTATCCTGTAATATTGAAATTTTTGCTGTTTTAAAAGTTACCCATTTTATAATAATAACAGAAGAAAACTAGTAAAGCAAATATGACAGTTAAATTTTGATACTTTTTTGCACCGCGTCAAAACGATGAATAAAAATATAAGAACCCTTACATTTTCCCTAAAAATAATTGGAAAAGATGTAAGAAATATCACATTTGTCATTCATATTTTACATTCGCAGTGAAGTGCTATATATTAAAAGCGTATCGCCAATCGCAGGTACTGCAGGAATGGAAGATATCGCCAATCTGTGTTCGAATAAGTGCCAATCAGTGTGTGTGCCAATCAGTTCTGAAGACATATTTTTTGGCGCCAAACTCGGTGATAAATCTAAGTAAATGGCCAACCTTTGCAACTTTTGGCATTTCACTACCTTAGTGTTGTTTGGCAACCCTTGAAAACTGATTCGCCGTTTCACTGCCTAGATAAAAATCCCTGTCTGAGATTAATAGCACTCAGGTGATAAAAAGAAATATCATACTTCTCTTGGATATTCTGAATCGCATCGAAAAATTTATTTTTAAATCTAAATTATTTTATTTTGGCATTTGGAAAATTCTTAAAAATTATCACATGGAGGTATATCTTGTGGGAAAAAAAAAAAAAAGAAATAAGTTATTTGTCAAATATTATTTTTGAAAAAAAAAAATGAAAAAGAGAGAGAGAAATATTTTTCCCTCTTTCTCCTTTTCTGAAAATTTAAGCAATATCACTTAAGCATAACTGTTTCAAGAAAAAGTGAAGAAGTCAGAAATTTGAAAAAGAAAAAAAATTATCGAAAAAAGAGTAAGTAAATCGAATTTGTCGTAATTTTTCTCTGGACGATTTAAGAAACATCCCATTTCTCGTATTTTTGGGGGAAGAAATCCCCTAGGACATTTGTTATTCATTTATTTATTCGTTCAATTCTTACTATTAGTTCACATTCTCCCTATATTTAAATATCTTGTTCAAATTTTCAATTATTAATAAAATATTTTTAATTCATGCACTCAAGTTCAAATACATTTTTTTAAACTTGTAGTAGATGACACTTGATGTTCATACAGTTTTTTTCAAATATTTATTCACAATTAAATTTAATTAATTAATTTTAGATCTTGTTGCGTGCGATTAAAAAGAATGGAAACAATAAACTAAACAAACAAACTGGATTAACGGTATCGACCCTTGCTTCACAAACGGCCCTGCATTAATTATTAATTAATTAATTAATTAAAAAGCAACTAAAATAGAATTTTTCTTTCCTGACCTAAGTAGGAATTGAATTAAAAATTATTTTTTATATTATTTATTTAAAACCTAAAAAGTATCACATTTTTAATAAAACTTGTGCCATGGAAGTTTAATTATTTGAGATAACACTTTCTTCTCGTAAAGCTTTCTCAATTCTACTTGCAGGTATTCAGTGGAATGGCCTACTTGCATCGTCTAAGATTGTGCCACCTCGACCTCAGAACAGAGAACGTTTTCCTGTCCGAAGAAGACGACAGGGCCGTGGTTGGAGACTTCTCCGGACTGTGTCGGTCAGACTGTGAAAAGACGTTCTGCCCGCTTCCCCGTTCACTTCGACCACCCGAAATGCTTGTGGGCAAGAAGGAAGTGTCCCCAAAGTCCGTGGATTTGTGGTCGTGCGGTTAGTGAATATATATGTTACGGTCAAACCCCGTAATCCGCCAATTCGCGCTTTGGTCAACTTGCTATAAGCATACGGGCCGATGTCCGATATTTTCTTCATTTCGGGCTTTGGCCGGGGCCATCGTGATTCTACCGGGCCTGCTTGTGCACTCCGAAAGAGGCATGCGGACGTTTCCCCATTGGCTAGATACTGCCGTTAGATGACGTATCCAAGTGCAGGAACCAATAAGTGAGCATCCGTCGGCCTCTTTGTATGACTCATCGGAGTGCGCAAGCAGGCCCGGTAGAATCACGATGGCCCCGCTTTGGCCCGGCCAAGTGGCTTGGGACGATCGGCACAAAGTAGAAAGAAAGAAATCAAAAGCAGATTGTTTTGCACACTGCTAAAAATGACGTATTTCAAAAATGAGTATTTCTGTTTTTTTTTTTTTTTTTTTTAAGTACAATTGTTTCAGAAACGAGTTCAAATATAAGTGACACTTCGCCTCACCAAGGCACAGTGGTTACTGATTATGCGACTGAAAATGGTAGATGGCTGAAGTGTGAAGGTCCCGGGTTCGCGGGTCCCATCGCGCGGTTGTCGATCTAACGGTCTGGAGTTTTCGTAGGTTTTCTCCGGATGCAACGTGAATACGCGTTAGAACCCCTTAGAACGTCCTCTTACCTAGGCACCCCCGCCCCCTCCTTGGCAGATTGCCCAAGCGTAGCGTTGCCATAATCACACAAACAAACATTAGTGGCACCCCTGAGTCAAAAATAAGCTTGTAATATATAAAAATATGATCTCGTGTTATTCTGTTCTCATGTTAAAGCCATAATAGAAATAATTCAGTGAACGTATATGCTGTAACGACGTGACGGCGTGAAGAAGATTAGATTTGCTCCCTTCGAAATGACGAATAATATCTTTAGCAAATGCGTTGCGTATCGTGTATGAATACTAAGGCAAATTGAGTACTCAATTTGTAAACTTCCTTTAAGCGTGATCCTTAGTGTTTTTCTGCACCATAGAGCTAATGCTAAAGAACTGCCGGTTAATCTACCATTATCACTCCGGTCTTTGGCCAAGGATTCCCGGCCACTTTCTGAAAAGGCCACCAAAAGTAGAATATACAATATTAATTGCTAGTACTTCGGACTTCGGCCAAACCTCTTTGGCCGGATAATTCGCGAACTGGCCGAACTTCGAGTTTTCGCCGTAACATATACAATGATTTTAGACTGTTGCGTTTTCATAGATTGTTAGTAATTATTTGTTGGTTAAGAACGGTATAGGTCGTGACAAGTACAAAATAAATGAATAAATTTAAAGGAGCTTTATATTTAAAATAAATCTATCGTTGGAGCTTATATGTTTATATCATACGTCCTCAAAGTTTTTCGACCTCCGCCCATTTTGAGATTTAAAAAAATCTAGTGGCCGCCCACAATTTTTAACTCAACATTTTACATTAGAATCTGTTGCGTATCTTAAAAACAGTTGCCTGGAGGGGGGGGGGTCCAGGTAAGGCGGGTGTGTGTGTCCATTCTTACAATAAAATTTGATTGACATGAAGTGTTTTACTCAAAATATCTGGTAAAAATTTTCAATAACAGTGTCATTCCACATGAGATCAAACAGTGCAGTTCCCCACACCAACTTAGATTTTCCTCAAATTTGATATACATGATTTATAGGCTAAGATAACCACAGATCTCAATTTAGAAGTTTCTACGATAATTAATTACCGAGAAATTAACTATGCAAATTTTTAAGTTTTCTTTAAATTTTTAAGTTCCGCCATTTTTTTCTGAATTTCTTAAATAACACCTTTACCTGTAAAAGTTACTGAAGTAAAAATTTATTTCTAGGGGTAATTTTAAAGATGATTCCAAAAATGTTATCAAAATTTACGTATCTTCTATACTTTATGCATGAGCATTGCATTCACTGAAAAACATCATGAATTTTTTTCGGCATGTTTGATCAGAAACGCGTTTTAAATTTTTATATGTTGTTAAGATCGTATACCACTACATCCGAAAAAAATTTCATCTTGGTTTTCTGTTCAGGAACTAAGCAAAAAAATTATTAAATTTTCATGTGACTTTTCGTATATTTTGTCTAGTAATAAGTTTTAAAGTGCGTGTCAAAGAAATCAATTTGCAATTTAGAGCTTGTAATAATACCTTAATTCGTCTAAGTAATCTCCATTATTTTCCAGATCCTTCCGCCTACGATCAGATAGTGCACAAATGCCAGTAGCGCAGAAGGATTCATCTTTTGATTATGAAGAAATCAATGGATTTTCGTACTTCGTCCACTGTGGGGAAGTGTACAGAAGATAAGGTATTGTTCATTGACCGAAATAGATGATAGTCTGAAGGGGCTATGTCAGGGCTATACGCCTGGTGCTCCAAAACCTCTCAGCCAAACTTTACTAACGTGTCCTTAATCAGTTTTGCAACATGAGGAGTTGCATTGTCAGGAGGGATATGAAAGGTGTACTGAACTATAACAACTATTACTTATTAACGTTTACAAACTATTGGAGCCCGGTGAAACTGTAACTGCAGTACGCTATAAACAGGGGCGCACACAGGATTTTTGGCTGGGGGGGTCCAACTTTTGTGGTTTGGGGGGGTCCAACTTTTGTGGTTTGGGGGGGGGGGTCCAACTTTTATGGTTTGGGGGGGGGTCCAATTTTTAAGGATGTTCCAGATTGACAAAAATCAGTGATGAAAGAGCTCGTTTTCATTAGATGGAATTCATCACAACTCGTCCCATCCAGTTCCCTAAGAATACACTACACAGTACAATAGGAAGCAAAATAATAGTTGTACAGTTTTGAGAACGCGATGATGTTTTATGTTCGCTTTCAGTTCGTTTTTGAAAAGTTGAGGAAAACGAGAAAAAAATTTCTTTTTATATTTATTAGAACTGAAACTATTGCTACCTTTTTTTGGAATTATTTTATTTACTATAGATATAGGATAATAATCAATCAAATAAAAAAAAAAATCAAAGCCGATGGGGGAGTCCGGACCCCCTGGACCCCCCCCCTTGTGTGCGCCACTGGCTGTAAACAACAATTGCTGCAACTGAAGCAGAAAATCTATCGCAAGTGTCCTTTTAATGGCAGCGGTTTGCAGCCCGTCAGTTGCTCTATGACAATGCAAGGCCTTATGTTTCGAAAACCGGCCAAGGACACGTTAGTAAAGTTTAGCTGGGAAGTTTTGGAACAGCCGGCGTACAGCCCTGACATAGACCCTTCGGACTACCTTCTATTTCGGCCCACGAACAATGCCTTGCCTTCTGTACACCTCTCCGCAGTGGACGAAGTACGGCCTCACCATGGGCCGTACTTCGGGTCCCATTGCGCGTCTGCGGCTGTCGATTTAACGCTGTGGTGTTTTGGTAGGTTTTCCCCAGATGTAACGTGAATACGCATTAAAACCCCTTAGAAAGCCCTCTACTAAGGCACCCCCGATCTTTGGCAGATCGTCCGAGAGTAGCGTTGCTATGATCATACAAACAAACACAGTGGATGAAGTACGAAAATCTATATTGATGACTTCATCGCATCAAAAGATGAATCTTATGCTGCTGGCATCCGTGCGCTACCTGGCGGTAGGTACTGGAAAATAACGGAGATTACTTTGACGAATAAAGGTATTATTATAAATTCTCTAAAATACATATTCATTTCTTTAGCACGCTCTTTAAAACTTATTGCTAGACAAAATATACAAATGTCACATGAAAATTTAATAATTTTTTTACTCAGCTCCTGATCAGAAAGCAAAGATGAAATTTTTTGGGGGGATGTAGTGGTACATATATAAAAATTTAAAACATGTATTTCTAATCAAACATGTCGAAAGAAATTCATGATGTTTTTTAGGAAACGCAATGCTCATGCATTAACTACAGAAGATACGCAAATTTTGATAGCATTTTTGGAATTAGTTTAAAAAGTTACCTTTAGAAAAAAGATTTCACTCCAGTAACTTCTACAGGTAAGGAGTTATTTAAGAAATTTAGAGAAAAATGGCGCATTTTTCAGAAAAATTTAAAAATTGCATAGTTAATTTTTTGGTAATTAATTGTCGTAGAACCTTCACAATTGAGATTTGGAGAGTTATCCTATTCTATAAATCATTTACACAAAATTTGGGGAAAATCTGAAATGGCGTGTTGAGCTTTTCCCAATTTTGTGTTTGATTTGATGTGGAATGACCCAACACTGAAACTTTTTATAGTAAATAGTGTTTGTTATTCACTAAATTAAAAAAACTACAAAATTATTATAATTTTTTTAAAAATTTTAAAATCAAGTTTTCAAATTCTATACAAAATTTAAATCTTTTTTTACCATGTACTATTTTGAGCGAGGATGAAAAAGGTGACTATTTGCATTTGGTTATAGTTAGCGTTTGTGCGTAAACTAAGGGGGTTGTCCAGGGGTGTGTAGGGGATGAAGAAAAATATGTTGCCTCAATTTTGCTTAAAAACCATTTGCTTTCAAACCTCAAAAGAACTTTGCTAATTTTTTCTCATTTGCTATTCTCCTAAAAAAACAAGTAAAATAAATAAAAAAAAAGTGTTCGCGTGTAATCTTTACGCGCGATTGAAGTAAAACTTCTTTGACGTTTAAGACACATATCACTGAAATGATTAAACTTAAAATAAATATCATATTATAATTTAATTATATTTATTATTCAAGCACTTTACATTATAAGATTACATAAATTTTATATTCATATTGTTCATTGGAAATAGGTACTTGAATGTCATCATAATTTTTTATGTATGAAATGATAGGTTTGTGGCAACTATAATGTGAAACATAAATTTTATTCTCTAAATTTGCTAATTTTCTTGAAAATACAGCATCTACCGTTGTACCGAAACGCGTTGCTGAATGAAGTCGAGATGTATTCATAGTTAGATCAATTTTTTCTTTTAAAAAATCAACTGACGGCTGAGATTCTTGATAGCGAAAATTAACATTGAAATCTCCAGTAAGAATCATAGGTAATTCATGATAATTACTTAGAATCCAGGAAGTGTCCATGTTGTAGTATTATTCTTTAACTGTTTTCTTATACCATTGTTCCGTCTGGAGTTTGGGTTTGAATGGGGGGAATGTCCATAGCCTAGTATTATACTTTAACTGTGATCTTTAACTGATGTTTTCCTCCGTTTGTTGGGTTCGAATGCAGGTAGTGTAATTTTTTTTTTGTGTGTGTGTGTGTTTTTCTATCTATCACAGTGTTCTTAAGCGTTGATTTTGTCTGCTGGTAGGTTTCGAATTATTATTCTGTATCCGTGTTTTTAAACTGCAGGTTCTGTCTATTGCTTAGGATTGATTGCAGCCAGGGTCCGTTTCTTTGTGGTGTTCCATCCCCGTGTTAAAGCGTTGCTCCGTCTTGAGGTTGGGTTAGAGTCCACGGAGTGTTCTTAAACCGTTGTTCCGTCTGGATATCGGGTTAGCATCCAGGAAGTGTCCGTGTTGAACTATTATTCTTTCACTGTTTTCTGAAAACGTTTTCCCGTAGGGTTTGAATCGAGAGAATGGCTATGCTGTGGTATTTTTCTTTAACTGTGTTTCCAAACTGGTGTTTTCTTCTGTCGGTTGGTATTGAAAGCACGTAGGGTCTATTATAGCGTTTTTTTATGGCAGTGTTCTTAAACCTTTGTTTTCCTGTGCTGATTTTGCTTGAAGTATTGATCTGTTTAAAAATTTACATTTGACTCATTATTATAAATAATTGAAAAACACATGAGCAATATTAAAAGATTACATACTATTTAAGTACAGACAAACAATATTTATGTATCATGGCAACCAATCATGTCAAGTTTTAACTCATAATTCCATTAAATATTGTAATAATGCCATTGAAAACATGTGAGTAAAGCAACGGAGCTTGGACCACGGAATGCACCATTGTGCCACTTTCTGTATTCGGTGAGTAGGCCTTGTTTATCGGAGGTGACGGGTTGGGTCGCCGCCTGTAACAACAGTGAGAGACAGTCACCAGGATCGCCGCCTGTTCTGCGAAAGGCTTCCCACAGTGGCTCTGACAAGAGCCGGTCCATTTATCCACTGAACAGAGTCATCAGACAAGATCTTGCTTCAAAACAGGTAGGGAGTAATGTCGACGTGCAGGGAGCACAGTCGACGTTCGCAGGAACGAACGCCCGAGAGCTGTTCAGCAAATGAAGGTAGCAAGGGGGAAAAAGGTAAGTCACTTCCTTTACTGAGCGTTCCTTCCGTCAGAAAAAAAATCTGAGTTACTCCCTAGTTGCGCCTAAAGAAGTTTTACTTCAATAAAAATCGTTTAGTTCTTAAGACATTCAGTTTAAATACGGGTTTAATATTAAAAGCAAAATAAGAACTCGATTAAAAACGACTTTATCAGCAACTTGATTAATTGAGCTTTAAAAATGCAAAATGTCTGCACTATCAGAGATTTTCGTCATGCTTTGCTGTAATTGTAAGCAATTTTATGTAGCTTCATGTACTAATCACTTATAGGACTTCTGCTTGCTAACCTTTTCTTGGGCAAGGGATTCTACGGATGCGTAAGCAGGAGCTCTCAAGCCGGTCAAATTGAAGCAGTTTACCAGTACACAAACGTGTTCCAGTGTGAAGAGGCTGTCGCACGATTCCTAAGGGAGACATACAATTCCTCAACGTTGTCACCGGATTCCATAAGAAGTTTCATCGGTCTAGTCCACAGATTTCTTGAGATGAATCCAATGAACAGAATTGAAGCACAAGAGGCTTTGAATCATCCTTTCTTGCGCGATGTGCGAAAAATAAGGCCAAGTAAGGTTTTTCTTAAAATAAATAAGCTGGAGCCTAGAACGGAACCAGATGGAATAGAGGATTGCTTGGCAGAGAACAGTGAACCTTTTCAAGTAAGATCCTCTTTGCTATTTACAGATGTTTCATCACTTTTGACTTGATGCATGTCCGTTATTCGGAGAGAACAGCTGTTGTTTTCTTTTTCAAACATGAGAATAACTCAATAACGTTTAGCAGAAATTTAGAGGAATCATGTAGTGCCCTAAAAGTAATGAGGAAGATTCTGCCGCGCATTTCTAGCACATCCATAAGAAACCGATGGCTTAGAAATGTGGATTGAAATGTTAGTGGTGTATTCTAACGGTTGAGTGGCGAAACATAACCAACACTTTTCACTAATATAAATCCTATTCTTCCTTCAGGATCGGACTGAGACCCTGAATTGTAATTCTTTTTTCCTCTAATCAATCCAACTCTTGATCTGAAAAAAAAAGTAAACTGGTGCACACGACAAGTTTTGAACAAAATAAACTCTCAGTGTCATTATATCTGGACATAGGCTTAGTAAAACTTCGTAAACCTAACAAGGTTCGGCCCCCGAAATGTAAAAAGTCTCATAATTCACATGTCATTGGAAGTGGTCTAACAGTGAGTCATTGTTAGCATGGCTCGTCATGCTTTTTAAGATGCAGCGATCTATTGAACAACGTTATGAAATACAGTTTTACGTTCAACTCTGTTAACGTGGTCCTTCATCTGTGAGCTTCCCATCCGTCATGCAGTCGAGATCTGGCTCCCTGTGACTTTTTTTTTTTTTTTTGGTTTGAATTTCACTACTCAAGCTGAACATTCAAAGACTCTATTGTGACGCACTAAGATATCCCACCGGTTGCTTTCAAAATCGGTTAACAGACTTCACGCAGAGTCGTAACCACAAGACTTAGTGGCATCTCACAAAACAGACTTCAAACAATGAATCAACCACTAGTAGCAAATCTGGATTCACTGTACTGCTTCCCAAGATATCGAAGATTATTAAGATAATTACTTGCAAGTTTATTGATGATGAGCCTTTTGATGTAATTAAACGTCCTTGTAATTATGCTCGTTATAATTAAACTTCGCCTATAAACAGGCTTCAACAACTAAGACAAGAGAACGATAACAAAATTTGCTCTATAGACTACACATGAGATGCGCTCAAAGAATTTCGAAAAAAAAATTGTTCAGAAAATGTCCAATAGATGGCGCTTTGATGGCGCATGAAAAAACACCAAATTTAACTTTGGGAATAACTAATTCGAAAAATGTGCTAACAATTTCAACATCTATTTAATAGTTCTTGAGCATTAATTAATTTGGGTCATTTTTTGAGCTGATTTCACCATGCAAAGCGCCACCAGAGGATAATTTTTGAACTAAGTAAGCTTTTTAAAAAACTTCCTTAATCCCATTGTACAGTCAAAATGCCAAATTTGTCGGCAATCCAGTTACCCGTTTCAGCTGCAGATTACTGTCTATTGGGAAAGTTTAACTGCAGAAAGCTGAATTAAAGAAAGCTGCTCTAAAGAAAGTTTCTTTAACTCATGTAGATTCAATTGATCAATTAAGCAAGTCAGCTGTGGGAGGAAAGTAGGAAAGCGATCTTCTAGTTACAATGGAGGAAAATCAATTTTAGCTGTTTTCATACTTATTTCAGGGGAACAAGTTATGAGACATTTGTGACTAAACAAGCTAATAAAAATATTGAAGTTTGACTATTCAGTAGATCTATTACGAAGAGATTTTACATTTAATGGTTTTTGTTGCGGTGAGAATTCACCATGAAAGTAGGCAAATATAAAAAATAGATACAGTGTATAATTACATTAAACACTTGAAGAAGTCTAGCAGCAGTCACTAAGTTCCCTTCTCATAAAATCATGGAAAGTGAAGCTCTGGCCAGACCTCCCAAGCACGGCTTGACCAGTATTTGGGAGAGAGAAAATCTCACTCTGCTGGGCTGCTGTGGAACCGTGTACGCTCTTGGGAACTGGTGGACGTAAAATGTGTTCGTGGCTCCCCATGTTTAAGCGATACCTCTAGGAGTGTCGATTCGAGGTGCTAGGCCTCTCATCAGGAATGGGTCCAAAACTAGGAGACAATCCATAGGGGGCCACGTTGGTATACCTAATAGACGCCCCCATAATTAAATGACCAACATCTACAGACCTCATAGCGGTCAAGTCTACAGTAGGCCGCTGTCCCAGACAGTATATATATATATATATATATATATAAAAATTAAAAGAAAATTTGTGGTTAGATATCTTAATTCTAGTAAAGAATCTTATATTTTCCGCTCGTTTCTCTCAAAGTCTAATAGCAAAATCTGCAGTTATTTACTTAACGGTGCAGTTCGAAAAAATCATGTGATTTTGGTACATAAGTAAAAATAAACTAATTATGTCAGGCACTTCAAAATTTTGAAACTGTCTCTTTACAAGCTGTACTACATACTGAAATAAACGATAAACCTGTATCCGTTTCAAAACTTTTAGAAAAAATTCTTAAAAATCGGAAATTTTCACAAAACGTGTCACTCTTCGAAAAATCCTGCAGCTGCGATCCATCTTTAAGAATTTTTTCCGAAAATTCCACAAAAGGCTCAACTTTTTCGCTTATTGCAGAGTGTAAAGCAGCATATGAAGAACCATCTGGAATTTTTTGGAGACCATGGTGCTGTTAGTTTATTTCAATTTGTGTACCAAGACAAAAAACAGAGTTTTTTTTCTGCGAGGAACAGCCTCAACGACAGCATAGGATTGAATTACTCATCATCCTGCCCATAAAAGAATGCCACATTACGGGAATACAAATTAAATGGTCATTTCTCCGTTTTTCAGGTGAAATTCACGGAGGAGTCAGAAGAAAAGACAGTACAGTCGGACTTCGCGAACATGGTGGCGGATGGCAGGAAAGTGAGCAAATGGTCCAAGTGCAAGCGAAGGTTTTTGCAGATGAAGTTTTCCTTCACTTCGGTTCCCTTTCTGAAATCCATCAAGTTCAAGAAAGGAGACAAAAAGAAATTGAAGAAGTCTGCATCTCAGGAACTGAAAGCTGGAAAGAAGTGTCCGAAGAAAGGGGCGCTCTTCTAGAGGCAGAAGAGGCGCTGAAAACGGTCGATCTGTGTTCATAGAGCAAATCAATAAATGAGACAATAGACGTGTTTAGTAAAGTTACCGTTAGGTCCGAGTTTTAGTTTTCTCTTACTTTTTTTCAGTTCACTCTAAAAAATTATTCCTTCAATTCACGAAAATTTTACTGTCAGCACTGCTGCCGGAATATCTCTTATTTGACGAAAATATTCGTTTCTTTTAATTCTCCTGCCAATTGAAGAAACTTCTTCAGATTCATCAAAATTGTTTCCCCTTCTTCAGATTTTCGGGAAAGAATTCACGGAAATATAATGTTCGCCGAGGAGTACGGAAATTATTCGTTGAAAAATGAGGAATAAATCAGTGTATAAAGACGCACCCTCAAAAATTATTTCTTCAATTCGGAGAAATTTTTCTGGCTCTAGTGCTGCCGGAATATCACCGTTATTTCACGAATATCCGTTTTTTTCCCCTCCTGTAAAATGAAGAAGTTTCTTCAAATTCAATGATATTGTTTTTCCTCAACGACATTTCCCCCCCCCCCCCTCCTCGGATTTCAGAAGAAAAATTCAGGGAAATATTACGTTTCCATAGAATACGGAAATTATCCGTTGAAAAATGAGGGATAAATTAATATATAAAGAAGAGTTTTTCTGAGAGTGTTGCTTTATATTGAATAACAAACCGTAATTTTAAAATCATAAATATGTTAATGTTTTATGCCACAGAATTTGTCATGCCACACTGAGACGTAGTTTTAAAGATTTACCAATTTTGATCATCCTTGGTAATGTGAAGATTAAAATTGCCAATGTATTCATTCAGAAAAAGCTGTGATTTAAGGTTTAATATTTAAATGTATGTTGTGGCAAATCACTTAAAAGAGTTACACGCGTCTCGATTATCCTATTTTTTGCAAGCTAAGAAGTACCTATGTACTGGAATAATATCAAAAAACTGTTTTTCATTTAACCTTTTTAAAACCTGTATTCAAAATCGAGAACATAAAAATTATCTATTACTATCGCTCAGGATGGATCACAGTAAGAAAAATCCAGAGACGTTACTAGGAAACAACAGGTACAGGTAGGATGTGATTTGCTAGAATATGGCTGAGGTACCTTAGAATTCCAAAGAACGTCACACGGAAATACCAGGAACTGTACTGATAGGCATTTGGTAACTGATGGAAATTGGTCGTTCAGTAAAGTTTCTGGTATTTTCATGTAACGTTCCTTGGAATTCTAGTGCTTCTCAGATGCCCATTATTTCACAGAAACGTTCTGGGATTTTTTTTTTTTTTTACAGGGATATCCTAATTTGTGCACTTCAAGAAAGACTAATTTTCATCGAAACATTAATAATCAGGATTTTAATTTTTTCTTTTTTATTGCAATTTTAATCTGTATCATCAAAAGAAAAATTATTTAATGCAAAGAGAGATCTGAATCAGGTAGGAGAGGGTCAAGTTGTTTTTTAGCAAGAAAGAAAGTTTAGTTATATTAAAATAAAAATATGTTAGACTAAGCTGTATAATGCTCATACTATATTTATTAAAAATGAAGTTAGATAGTTATAAAACATTAACTTTTAAAGATATTTCTTGGTTGCTTATAGGTAAGACTATCTCGTTTATACGGAAGAAGATGTATAATGATTTACAAGTTTTTTTTTTTCTTTTTTTAACCCAAAACGTTGATCTATTTGTGTAGATATAAAAAAGTGTTGGTAAATCAAATCGTAATTCAATATGGACGCCAGTATAAGTACTTTTAGGCGAGGGTGTGGGTCTCGGCATTTTTAAGATAGGGCTCATCTCGGGATCACAAATAGTTTAGTAACAAAAAATAGGTTCAGTATGTTATGAAAATGCTAATTATCGCGACTTATAGGTGGAGCTAGCGTTGCCAGGCGTCCGGATAAAGCCGGACATAGTTAGGCTTTTTGATTGCGTGTCCGGCCAAACTTAACGGTGTCCGGCTTTTGTTAGGCTTTTTACTGGTGACTTTGGCTGATTAGTAATAAAGTACTTGAACTGATTTGGCATTCGATGATATCTATATTTCATTAGAATTTAACAAGATTCATGGCAATAATGGAAAAAGCTTGATTTTACGTACAATTACTTTGCTGTACCTATTAATACGGAGACAAAATCCTCAATATTGTAGGCTGTCCGGCCTTTCTACCCAAATGTCCGGCCAAACTGGCTACTCTGTCCGGCTATTTGGTTTGGCGACCTGGCAACCCTAGGTGGAGCGGAGTCCCCATCCATGCTCTAGAAGGGTGCCTCGTGCGATTCATGCAGGATTTGAAATGCCAGATTCAGTTATATTAATCGGGTAGCTCTATAATCATTCCGATATCCACAACAGAACATTTCCCTTACACTTACGCTTATTAACGATCGTGATCAGATACCAGATAACATTAGCAGGGAAATGAAAACCAAGCAAAAGCATTAGCAAACCGCAAATAGAGGACAAGACGGTTGACCTTGCTCCTGCATTTACTTCCTGATAGCTTTCTCTTCAATTGCAGATTTGATTAATTGGAATACTAATTTTTTCAAGTAACCATAACGCGTTAGTTACAGTACACGGACGTGTGTCTGGTCTCAGAATTATAAATAGATGTGTCAAAGTTCATATCCTAACAACTTCCTGTTTCAAAGAACACAGATGTACGTTCCATCTTCCTCATTTCTATATCAACAAGTAAGCCCTCCCAATTTTTTTCTAGGGACTCTTTCTAACCCCCTGGCACATTCTGTGGCTTCTTGCATCGTTACCAAACCGCATACGCCATATGTTGCATAGGCCTCTTGAAATAACGAGGGATTTAAATAATTAGTGCACTGTTTCAAATTGGTAAGAACGGTTAGAGGTTCGGTTTTTCTTGGAATCTTCGATTGTGCTGTTACGGCGTCTTCAGTGTTGTCTTATGCCCTTGTCTTATATTTTTTTTTACTTTTTCCTTCCCCGGAAATATTTTGCTCAAACCTTCAGGTGACCTAGTTTCACCAACCGCGGTGAAACTTCCTTTTACGTGGTTTCGAACGTTTTCTGGTATTTAACAACGTTGCTTGTTTTCTGGGAGGAATAAGTTAAGTACAAAGCAACCAACCGCCTTAGTTTAACGACAACTTTCAGAAACCGTTTTTAGTTCTTTTCCTAAGTAAAGTTGATCGCAAATCAAAATGCTTAAGCTGAATATGTCGACTTTTTAACCCTTTAACGCGCAGTGTTCCCGCTCTGGGAACACCAAACTCTGACGTTTTGACTGTTGCCAGTCACGAAGAATAGATTTGATTTCCATAAAAATAGTTGCGGGTGACATAGCTCCACGAGAATCCTTTACTTTTTAGCAAGTCCTTTCCCGTAAAAAAAATGGTCACGATTCTTTTTAACAGCACTGACATCTGCTGAAAAATGGAAGAATGCGAGAACAGCTAGATAGATTGTCCAATGCTGAAAATAGGACAGCCGTTGCCATCGCTTGACTTCACTACCAGCAAGATGGCGGACGATCGAAACGTTCATCGCGTGCCACAGTTCTAGAGACCCTTTTTTGACGCAGCTGGCTGTGCGCACAGCCAGCTACATAGTTAATCGAGCGATGGCAACGGCTGCCCCTTTTTCAGCATTGGGAAAGGGTTGCGCCTCAAAGGGTTAATAATATATTTTAGTGATGAGCTATCTCTACGTTATGCCATTACGTAAATCATAAAGGTAAAATGGGAGCTAAGGGGGCCCTCATCCTTCACATAGGTATGGGTGCCCATGTGCCCATATCTTCAATTTATTGTTTCTTTTGAGCAGTAGAGATATCATTTTGTAGTATAATTATAAGCAGCGCTCATTACTACATACAAAACGAGAAAAATTCATTAAGAAAAAATGTACATAACCTCACTTTTACCCATCACTGCTTTAGTCCTGGATTGGAACAAACTATGTATCAATTTTACACGAATAATATTTGCAAGCTTGTTTAACGCATCTAAATTTAAATTAAACGAAGAAAAAACACTGGGTAAAATTGTAGTAATTTTATCCAAAGCAGCAACATTCTTCAGTCAAAATAAATAAATAAATAAATAAAATAAAAATAAAAATAAATTAAAAATAAAAATAAATTAAAAATAAAAATAAAATAAAATAAGTAAATAAATAAATAAAACCTTAAATCAGTTAGCCTCTTTGCATAACCACTCTTTACAGGCATGACAAATTTAGAATAAACACGCTGCACAAATATTTTCTTCATCATCCTACAAAAGATGTTTAAATTAAAAGTCGCAGAGGACAAACAAAACGATAAAAATCTTCCCCAGTTAATAACATACTCTAAATTCTTTGCCCAGGAATAATTGAAAAAAGCACACACTTGGACAATTACCTCCTGTGTTGGATGAACATGCAAGCAGTAATTACACATTCTTTCGCCGCCGGTAATGGCGTTTTTCATGTGAATTCCATCAGTTAATCAGTCAAAAATGACGAGAGGAGGAAAATAAAAAAAAAAGCGAAGGAATATCAAATATAATTACTAATTGCTTTCTTTTCTTAGTTTATAATTTATGCGACCGAAAATATTTTTACAGCCGCATAAATTAAGTGGTTACAGGAGGGATGAAGGGTGTGATGGCATTTCATCATTTAAACAGGAAAATTCCACTTCGTCTTGCATACATGAAATTTAGAAGTTAAATTTGGGAGGAAAAAAAGGTGTGTGTGCGGGGGGGGGGGGTTACAACGCATTCACAAATAACGTATCTCATCCACTCAGATTTTTTTTTTTTTTTACTTGGGAAAATTTTGACAAAATCGAAAGACCTAAAGGTGTATTTCGAAAAAATCATCTGTGATTTTGACACATAAATAAATAAATAAATAAAAATGAATTATATGAAACATTTAAAATGTTTTAGAATATCTCGTTACAAGATTTACTGCACACTGAAATAAAAGGTAAATCTCTATGAGCTGCGAAACTTTTAGAAAAAAATTCTTAAAAATCGAAAATTCTGTAAAATGCAGCGTCTCTCTGCAAAAAATATAGCACTACAGATCCATTTTTAAGATTTTTTTTTCTGAAAGTTTTATAAAAGACTCCGCTTTTCATTTATTTCAGTGTGTAGTGGAGCTTACAAAATACTTTTTTTTCTTGGGGAGGAGGGGGGGCGTCTGGTGCTTTTAATTTATTTTATGTGTACCAAGACCGGGTGGCATATTTTGATTGTTCAACATACACCATTGCATTGGGAAGCATTATCCCTGAAGAAAAATCTCTTAAGACTATTTCTTACCTTATTGATAATAATATCTTTCTTTATTTTTGAGTTTAAATAGCACAATTCTAATTAGAAATATTCAATTTCATAAATTTTACCGATTAAAAAATTAGTCGTTTATAAAAATAAAGTGATTTATCCTTAGTTTTTTTTTAGAGTCGTCACTCGTTGCACAAGAAGTGGAGTTTCTGATTTTCATAAAACTATATATAAATATGGAAAAAAGATTAATATTCGTTGAATTAAATTAATTTTGTCGATTCAGCAAAAATTTTGGTTGGTGCGTTATTTTAGCAGAATAATTTTGGTTGCTCAACAATATATTTCGTTGAAAAATCAAATATTCCGTTAAATCGACAATATTCTTAGTTTGTTTTGTTTGAAGAAGTTTATTCGGTGTGTACTGATTACGTTAAAAGAACACTTTTTAAATAAATTTATATAATTTTTATTTCGATTCGTAATTTAAGGGAGTAAATTAATACGTGGATATAAAGGATAATGAAATTCTGTAGACATTTAAAATTTTGTTTTTGCAATTAAGTTACTGAAAGTGTTGGCATTCAAGTATTCCCCCCCCCCTCGAAGAATACAATGTTGAAAAACAAATAAATGAATAACTTGAAGCGGATGTTTATTTTATTGTTTTATTTTGCAGCATATACCAAATTTTAAAGTGTCTGGTACATCTTTCCTCTCAAACTTAACTGCAATTAAAATATCTTATAAATGCCCATTTCAATCCCAGAACTTATAAGGAAGATTTGGGGAAACTTTGAACATAGGAAGTTTTGCAATTACAATATTAAAATTACAAAACTGAAATTGTTTTAGATATCATTTAGACATTAGATTTTAAAATACAACATACATATTGACATTTTATTTAGAAATTTCATGCTGAAAATTATGTTCTATATAAACACCCAGCATCATTAGCATAATTTTTACAGTGGTGGGGGGATGCGGATTTCCCTTTTTTTCCGACATAGCCTAGTGGATAAGACACTGAACATGGTGACGGCTGAAGTGTGAAGGTTCCACGTTCAAGCCTACCGCGCGGCTGTCGATCTAACGGTCTGGAGTTTCGGTCGTTTTTCTTCAAATGTAACTTGAGTACGCGTCGCCTTAGACCTTCTTAGAAAGTCTTCCAACCAAGATAACTCCCATCCCCATACCCGTAGACAGATGCCCTTCGTGTAGGTTTGTCATAACACGAAAAACAAAACAATTTTTCCTGTCCCATCGGGGCAAAATCACTATAAAACCTTGAAAGGTTTTTTAAATTCACTTCCATTGCGAATGTTTAAATTGTCCACCCTCCCCCTACTAAAAATTTAGTCTGATATAATTTCTTTCCTAATATTATATCAGAATATTATAATATATAGTATTCTATATTATTATATAGAATACTATATATTATAACGATAGGTCCACGATATAAATATATAGTATTCTATATTATTATATCGTGGCGAATGCTTGATGAGCAAGTGCCGCCCATTGGAAAAAAAAAATTATTATATCTGAATATTAGATACCAGAGGAATTTTTGAAGTCCTAACTTGCCGTGTGCCTCCCTTCTCCACAAAACTGAAAAATTAAGTCGTGCCATTTATAAACGATTTTGGAACTAAGCAAGAAGATTCACTTAAAAATAATAAACAGCCATTATTAAGTTTTATTAAACAGTAAAATTCTTGCTTAGTTACAAAAAATAATTATTAATATTATAGAATAATTCGATTTTTTCATTTCTTTGACTTATCCTGAAAAGCCATTAAAAGATCCTTGGATGATCCGCTGAAAGAAATCGGATCCGGGTAATTTTTATTCGCTTTGACGAATCCGTATACGGCTACGAATAATATCTTTTTACTCAGATGCATACGGATACGGATATTTTTTTTTTCAAATATCCGCGGATACGGATATTTTTTTGATATATCCGCGGATACGGATATTTTTTTCAAATATCCGCGGATACGGTTACCGACATTCGGTACACCTGTAATTTATAAGCCTATGATCATTCTCCAAAAGCGAGTTATAGACACAAAGCAAGCTTATTGAAATAATCCAGAAAACAGGAAATCCTGATATGCAAATTCAAGAACGTGATGTTTTCAGTTGAGTATAGCATTTCGCCTGTTTTGCAAAGAAAAATTTTAAATAAATAAAATCCAGAGTTTTATTAAAATTCTATGCATTTAAGAATCGCTCTTCTTTTAAGAAATAATGCAATTTTTGAACAGTTATAAAAGAAGCATGCTTACAAATTATTGGTTTAAAATGTGTTGTTTATTCCATGCATCATAACAAAATATTCTCAATTTATTTTACAGACGTAAAATTTGAATGCTTTTACCAGAGAAAATACAAATAAAATCTTTCATTTCAATATACAGAGGCGCAAAATACTGTTAAAAGCTGTTCTGTTCATGCAACTTTTGAACAGCCCTTTTTAAAGAATTCAGTTGCGCTAGGGACTCGAAAAATAAATAAATAAATAAAAAATAGAATACCGCTTCCCTAGTTGTAATGTGTACCATTATAAGCAATGCATTCATAACAGTTACGAAACACCTCGAAAACAAAATGTTAAACATACGGAATTTAGGACAATTACCCTAACCAGTTTAAAAAATGTAATAAAATTTCGCCCCATTTTTTAAGGCAGTTTTTGTGCTTATGAATTTTTTCTGAAAGTTACGTGGGGCCTGTAGGCTGATTATTAATTTTAGTTTATAGTGCAATTAGTGAAAAGGCATTAGTAATTTTTTTAACTTAAGCTTTCCTTATCATGGCACAGTGGTTATGCCACTAAAAATAGTAGTCGGCCCAAGTGTGAAGGTCTCGGGTTCGGGTACCATCGCCTGGCTGTCGATCTGGAGTTTTGGTAGGTTTTCTCCAGATGTAACGTGAATATGCGTTAGAACCCCTTAGAAAGTCTTCATACCAAGGCACCCCCCATCCTTGGCAGATCGCCCTAGCGTAGCGTTGCCATAATCACTCAAACATCTAATTATTCAAGTGTTTAGCACCATCAGTTCATTTTAATTTTTTTTTTGAAAGTCCCTTGACGCCTGTCGCTTTTTACAGGGAACACCCTTAAAGGGTAAAAAGAAAAGGGAAAGAAAGCAAATTAATAAAATACTTTGGTAGGTATCAAGGACGTAGCCAGGGGGGGGGGTGCGACGGGACACGGGGCCTGGGCCCTTTCCGAAATCTAAATTTTTGCCAATTAGGTACCAATAATCAAGCCTTTTTGTGAGAAATTCTCCATTTTCAGCTGTTTTGTTGGCCTCCCCCGAAATTTTTCTTGTCTATGTGTCTAGATATAATCTTTGAGCATTTTTTGTGAAGAGATATAAAAGTATAAAATTTTCCTGCTCAATAATCTCAGAAGTCAAACGATCAGATGACACTTATATCAGGTTGTAACGAAAGTTTTCCGCCATATCTGCCTGAAATACTAACTTCTAACTCCTTAGATAACTGTTTTTGAACTTTCGGTACCAAACCTGCACAGTGTCACATGATACAACAATAGTACTTAAAGCTGTACTCATAATTCGTTGATATTATATAGCTGACTTTTTGCAACACAACTGGAAGTCAATGATGGTTCTAATCCTCTAGAGTGATAGTTCTATTTGAGACACCTTATACTTAATGATAACTATATTTTTTACAGATTTCACAACACAGTGTTATAAAGTAAACCTCTTTCTTTCAAATGCCAAAAATCGTTTGACAAAATAGGAGCCAATACGCCAACGAGAACTGTGTGCTGACGAAGTTTGCGGTGGCGGGAAACTTTCGTTACAACCTAATACAATATTTAAATTAATAATGAAGTCTGTCTGTTATTTTCAGAGATCTCAACTGTGCTTGACCTTTTTGCTTTACGGTTCTTATTATTTACTCATGATTAAGATCTTATTATTTATTCATGACCATACGTCCTGTTTTGAGCGGGACAGTCCCGTTTTTAGGTGGCTAGTCCCGTTGTCCCCAAGCACAGCTTCGAGACACCCTAAATCTTCCGTTTTTAGAAAATGTCCCCTGCAATGTCCCGTTTTTAGAAAGAGAGAAAAAAAAAAATCTAACCTACCTCTCTCCCTTCTCGAGATGCAAAGAAAAGGATGGGGGGATGTATTGTTTTTGTGTTTGTTCTTTTAATATTCTTTATTTGTCAGCTATTTCAATTTATTTCTTTTTTTAAATTCATGTTCCTCTTTTGCTTATCCCCTCCCAGCAATCTCCACTTTATTTTCCCTTTTCACTCTGGTTTTCTAGGAAATTTTTTCCGTCCGAATGACAATTTCCTTTCTTCTGTGTTTTCCTTTTGTTTACATTTCTCACTTTCCTTTCCTACCTTCCTGCCTTGTGTCGGATGGTGTTTTTGAAGTCGAGGAAGGGCCTACTCCTTGTACCACCCGAAACGTACGTCTTGCACTATTTTTTATAGTATATGTGTGTTTTAGCAAAGGTTTGTTTTTTCATTTTATTTTGAAATTAACATTAACACAAGCTTTTTTTTGCACGTTTTCTTAACAACTAAAAGACACCCACACCTGTAATTCAGCCTCCCTACACTATATTACCTTAAAAAAAACAGTAGATGTCCCGTTTTGAAGGGAAAAAAAATAAGTGGTCACGTTATTCATGATTCAAACTCAGAGCCAAAAGAGACTGCCGTTTGTTCCACCAGATGGCAGTACAATTCGACTTTTTTTCGGAGAGGAATAACCGAAAACAAAACTAAAGCGCGTCCGTGAAAAATAGTCCATATGTGGTCAAATTTTTGGTTATTGTAGCATTAGATAAACGAGAATACTGAAAAGTTTTGGAGATCGCAGCGTTGACCTCCGAATATTGATAGTCGAGCCGAGAGATGAAAGGACGATTGCTGGAATTTATTTTATAAATGAATTGATTATCTGTGTGTTCTGGACATTGCCGTATGCTAAAAAAAAAAGGCAGCCGTTGCCATCGCTCGACTTAACTACCAGCAAGATGGCGGACGATCGAAACGCTCATCGCGTGCCACAAATCTAGAGACCCCTTTTTTGACGCAGCTGGCTGTGCCGGCACAGCCAGCATGGTAGTTAAGTCTGGCGATGGCAACGGCCATAGGCGCACCCACGGGGGGGCAATGGGGGCTGAAGCCCCCCCTAAAGGTCGAAAGTTTGAAGTGAAAAACTTAAAAAAATGAAAATTGTCACTAATGAATTATTACTATTATTATTATTTATTGTCTTCAAATTATTTCTAAAGTATTTTTTACCTAAAAAGATGTCAGTTTTTAAATAAATACTTACAGAGAGTTTATGAAACACTATTAAAGTCGGTTACAATATCACTGAAAAAATCAGATAATTATTTATGACTCTATAATGAGTTTTTGCTTGTGGGCTTGTGTTGTATGGGCAAATCGAGTGGTACAGAATATTTTGACGTTATAAGAGGGTTGTAACTATGATCGATCTCACTGTAACCGAGTTCAGCAGTATTTTCAGCTCAGCCCCCCCCCCTAAACTATAATCCTGGATGCGCCACTGGCAACGGCTGCCTTTTTTTCAGCACTAGGGCAATCTAACCAGCTGTCCTTGCATTCTTCCATTTTTCAGCAGATGTCAATGCTGTTAAAAATAATCCTGACAATTTTTTTTACGGGAAACGACGTGCTAATAAGTAAAGGATTCTCGTGGAGCTATGTCACCCGCAACTATTTTTTATAGAAACCAAATCTATTCTTCGTGACTGGCAACAGTCAAAACGTCAGAGTTTGGTGTTCCCAGAGCGGGAACACTGCGGGTTAAAGGGTTAGCCCATTTACGCCTAGTGTCCCATTCTCTGGGACAGTATTTTCGCTATCGGTCGAGAACGTTATTTATTTTTCCTAGCCTTTATTCACGAGTACTGAATCTCAACTCCACAAAATATTTTAACATGGCCAAGTAGGATGTTGACATTTCAATTTTTATGCATAGATTTTTTTTTAAAGAAATCATCCCTTGTTCAAAAAGTGGACATCACAAATTTATCTATTAATGCTGGTGCTAGCAAAAATCGAAGAAAGTTGCAAAAATATCTTGGCACGAAGGAGTTAAATAAAGCAGTTATCAGACTCGTTACTGCCGAACGGAGCAGGGGGTGGGGGGGAATCTAATCTCAAATTTTTCAGGGCGGTAAATTTGACACATTTTTTACGCGTGTAACAATGACACATAAAATGTAGCACAACGGCACGTTTTGGATGATACAACTGGTTTACCCTTCTTCAGCTGCATGAGCGTCGCCAGGACTTATACTAGGGTAAGGTGACCAGATTTTTGTAGTCAGAATCGGGGACATGTCCCCGATTCTGACAACAAAACTGGGGACTTTTATAATTAATGCAATAATCTACAGTAATTTAATTGAAAAACAATGCAAAAATTAAAAAATTGTCCCCAGTTCCATTTTTACATTCTGGGGACAGTTTGAAAAACGTCCTGAAAATGGGGACTGTCCCCAGGATATGGGGACGTTTGGTCACCTTATACTAGAGGGGTTAGATTAGTTAGAGGGGTTAGCTCTTCCGCACATTTATTGACGGTTTGCTTTATTTTTCTTTTTGGGGGGGTAGGGGGGGGTTGCAACCCTCCCTGCCTCCTCCTAGATACGCCCATATTCAGTCCTAAACAGTTATTTCTTCCATACTAAAAGGCAACAGAACCTGTGTGGATGCAGAAGCTTTCCACGGCTGACAAAGCGTGGATCCTTCGAACTTGCCGAAACGGTTCGTTCTGCTATACTTTATATTTATGCGTGCTTGTTCACATGGATTTGTTTTGATTCAAGATGTAATTTTAGGAGCATCTGAAATAGATTTTTCTTTCATCCGGAATATGGCTCCACACGAGTGCCGTAGTCTTTTCTTCAATACATTTTTTTATGAATTTCTGCAAGAATGTATAATATCACAATGATTTAATTTTTCTCTTCCAAGTGTGTATTTCGAAGAAATAAAATCGCGATTACAGCCTTCGTACACAAATTAAAATAATAAACTAATTGCTCCAGGAGTCGGAAAAAATTCAGTATGATTCTCCTTCATAAGATGCGCGCTATGCACCAAAATAAATGAAAAAAAAATAAAAAAGGTTCCTTTTATGAAACTTCCGGTAAAAATATTTAGTCATAAAATTGCAGGGCGTAGTTTTTTGAAGTCGCACATTATCCTGCAATTTTTTTTAAAAAGAATTTTTCCAAAAAGCTTCGTAACTGATACCTACCATTGATTTTTTGGATTTGGGGGTTTAACTCCCCCCCCCCCCCCGCTTTGACACTAAGACACTAAGCAGCATGATCAGGAAAATTAGGATGTTCATTACACTTTTTTCACATGTTAGGAAAAAAAAAAATTGTGCAAAGCAAACAGAATCTTTTTCCTACGAAGATGTTTAAAATTAGAACTAACTTTTTTTTTTTCATAACTCTATCATGATTAAAACTCTTTAAAAAATAACCTTGCAATTAAGAAACTCATTTATCGCGTCAACTGTTTTTTACGAATAAACAAACTCTTGGAAGAGTAAAAGTGACTCTTTAGGCCCTGCACATTATTGCAGGCACTCGGGGCACGTGCCCTGGCACACATCCAGGAACAGGCCAAAAATTAAGTATAGAGTGGTACATAGGGGCATAAAAATTGAACGAGCTGCATACAAGGGCACAAAATTTGAAAACGTGCCCGGGGCACGTACGGATGATAGTCAGGCCTTCGTCCTGTTTGCAATTTCACAAAGACACGTGCCCTCCCTCTCTGGATACGCCCTTGCACCAATTGAAAACAGTTTTGTTTAGAAAAGTAATTTGTTATGGAAAGCGTGAACTTGATTGAAACCACGTTCACTCACGTGCGTGTGTATATATTATTCAACGGAAGAGATGGCGATTCTAAAGGTTTTCGAAAAAATTTTACTAAAATTAGGGATTGCTTTTAGATGAATTAATTATTAGTAATAATTTTAACAATGAAATTAAAGTACTATAGTAGTGCTGAATTAGAACTTTTAAACTATGTTTTATTATGGTTAAAAAAAATATTTCTGTTTTTTAAATTTGGCATAAAAATTTTCTCTAGAAAAAATTATTCTGATCCCCCCCTTCCTCCTGGGTATAAATGGTAGGGATGGGGGGGGGGGGTTAAAAACTTTACAAGTAATGTACTGATATTAAGAGATGTATTAATCACCTAAGTTGATATTTTAAATTTTTGAAAAACTCAGGTAGGTTTAAAATAACTTTATGGTGTAATTTTACAAAGCTTTTTATTATTTTTGTTTTAAACACCAGTCATTTTGATAAATTTTATGATTTTACTATCCAGGTGGGTTTATTCTGGGGATTTTTAACCCATTTATGCCTAGTGTCCCTCTTTTGGGACGGCATTTAAGCTATTAGTCGAAAACGTTATTTATTTTTCCTAGCCTTTATTCATGAGTACTGAGCCTCAACTCTACAAAATATTTTAACATGACCCAGTAGGATGTTGATATTTCGATTTTTATACATAATGATTTTAAAAGAAATCATCCCTTGTTCAAGAAGTTGACATCAGAAATATATCTATTATTTCTGTTATCAGTAAAAATCGAAGGAAGTCGCAAAAATATCCAGGCACAAATGGGTTAAGAAAAAACGTTTCTTCGGGTTGGGCAAAATTATAGCAACTCTGGTTATAATTAAAATTTTGCCACCATTATCTGTTTTATATTTTGGGGACAAATTGTTCCCAAAATATGTCCCGCCCCCATGTCGTGGCATTGTGGAGAGTGTCCCCGACAATTGGTTATGTTTGGTTACCTTACATGCTGTTCTCATAACCCACATCAATTACTCAGTTACTCAGTGTATAACCATTAGCATTCCTCAGTTGATGTGCGTGTAAGAAAGGGGGAGGAAGATCTTGAAAATTTCAATAAAAACTTTCCAACCTACAGGTGTTCCAAAATCGGTTAAAAGTACAAAAGATTTTTTTTTTTTTTTGAGTGTATGTGTTCACAGTTACTGCTTTGTTTTCACGACACTCTACCGTGAGCGAAAGAAATTAAATAAACCAAGAAAACTGCGCAACCTTGAAAGATGTACGAACGTTCACCGTTAAAAAAACACGCAAGTCATGTAGTTAGTTAAAAGAAGAAAAAAAAGAGAGAGAGAAATCTTTTTTTTTTTTTTCTTAAGTCGTTGTTTGGCAACTCAGGTATTCATGTCACGTCACGCGGGTCACGTGACGAAGTCGAGCAGGTGCGAATGCAAATAGAATTCGATGCTTTCGAACAACCCGGTCTCGTTTGACTGATTTTTGAGAAGGAACGGTGTGATTGGATTACCAACGAATTACGTAATTAAGTCCCTAAGATGGTGCGGAGGGGGGGGGATTTTATAACCAAACTCCCTAGGTATTAGACAGCTTCTTTTCGGTAAAACAAGAGTAGTTGATAATATATTTTTTTTTGTTTTTTTAAGAAAGGCTACAGAGATCTAATGACATCTATATACATATTTAACACTGTATTACTACAATGCTGTGTGGATGGGAAATGAATTATTAATTTTAAGAAGTGGAGCGTGAGACTCATCATTCTTCGAAAGATATCGAATGAAATTTGGAAAATAAAAAAAATATTTCTCCATTCTCGGAAATTAACAACAGAGAACAAGCTCGTATGACTAAGGAGAAAAAAAAAATCTGTAGGAATGCCACATGATTCCCTTGTACAACCATTGAATTATACAGCACGTTCCATAACTGTTGGTACAAAATGTAAGGGAAGGTATTGCACATAATAAGGAATAGGAATCGCTTAGGAAAACGACATCGGAAATGTCGTCTTCCTGTAGCTGTTAATAATCACATTGGAACAAGTGCTGAAATAACAGTGAAGTTTCCGACCATTTGTCAAACACTAATACATCTTTCACAGAAAACACTTGACTAAAATTGATGGTTCAAAAATTCTATTTCATGTGATAAAATTTCGGAGATAAGCCCATTATTTATGAAACTCGGCTAAGAAATTTGACGAGCACTTCAACATTTCTCGCAAAGCCATTATTAACAGCTAAGTGAGAAGTTTTTAATCTCATATTGTGTTGTGATTCTAATTCCTTATGATGTGCCCTATCTCCCCTTAAATTTTGTACCATCGGGGTATTTTAGTTATGGGACATAGTGTATATACAATTTTGATCCATTTCATTTAAATGTATTCAGTTTGGAAACGAGATATGATACTTCAATAAATTAAAGTAACACATCGATGCTTCAATAACATTAAGCAATAAAATGTATGTTTGATTACGAAAACATTAATTAATATTATATATATTACTATTGTATTGTATTATATATTGTATATATTATTAATATAATATATACAATTTTGATCCATTTCATTTAAATGTATTCAGTTTGGAAACGAGATATGATACTTCAATAAATTAAAGTAACACATCGATGCTTCAATAACATAAGGCAATAAAATTTATGTTTGATTACGAAAACATTAATTAATATTATATATATTATTATTGTATTGTATTATATATTGTATATATTATTAATATAATATATACAATTTTGATCCATTTCATTTAAATGTATTCAGTTTGGAAACGAGATATGATACTTCAATAAATTAAAGTAACACATCGATGCTTCAATAACATTAAGCAATAAAATGTATGTTTGATTACGAAAACATTAATTAATATTATATATATTACTATTGTATTGTATTAGATATTGTATATATTATTAATATAATATATACAATTTTGATCCATTTCATTTAAATGTATTCAGTTTGGAAACGAGATATGATACTTCATTAAATTAAAGTAACACATCGATGCTTCAATAACATTAAGCAATAAAATTTATGTTTGATTACGAAAGCATTATTTAATATTATAGTAAAATATTTTCTTTCTTTCTTTTCTTTTCTTTTTTTTTTTACTTAGCCTAAAAATCCATTAAAAGATCCGTGGAAAATCCGCTGCAAAAAATCGGATTCGGATAATGTTTTTTTTGCCCAGACGGATCCGGATCTTTTTTTCTTCAAATATCCGCGGATACGGCGATCCGGCATAATATCAATCAAAATGGATGAGAAGTGGGGCTTGCAACCACTTACAACAATCCTAATTCTAAAATTTCAACATTCTAATCGTTTTTGAGTTGTATGAGATACATCGTTCGTACGTATGCGCAGGCGTCACACCAAAACTAGTCAAAATGGACTCCTGGTTGGTCAAAATGGATGACACATACATTCATACAATCATGCATACGTTGAGAGACCAGGCAAATGAAACTCGTCGAAGTAAATTTAGTGGTCAAATTCCATTTTCCCATCAAAATACTATAAATGCTGAAATTTTAATGCAATTATGCGATTACAAATTGCAATGCTTAATCTTTACTTTGTGCGAAGTAAAAAAAATAGGTGTCAATGATACGAAATATATAATTAGTAGCAGATACATGGCCTTAAAAATCGTGTGTCCCTGTACCTTGTTTCAAAATTAATAGTATTTCTTTTTCTTTCAGACTAAAGAAGACTTTTTTTCTATTTCAGACCCGTAGTGCGCCCACACTATAGACCTAAAGGACGCTGCAGTGATGTTAGAAAAATAATACTTATGTAATTTCATACCCTCTAGCAGGGCCTCCGAGAGAAATTTTATAAGGTGGGACAGAAATGTTCCCGCCCCCCCCTCTCCCCAACTTGTTTTTGCCTCAAGAAATATATTATAAATTCTCCCCAATTTTACTTTAAAAGTAGTTATTAAAAATAAAAAAGTTAATATCGTGGGGTCATTTTTATTCTTACCTAAATTATAATTTTAATAATAGAATTTACAATCTGTAATAATGTATTATAAAAAATATAAAAATATGAAGTAACACATCGATGCTTCAATAACATTAAGCAATAAAATGTATGTTTGATTACGAAAACATTAATTAATATTATATATATTACTATTGTATTGTATTATATATTGTATATATTATTAATATAATATATACAATTTTGATCCATTTCATTTAAATGTATTCAGTTTGGAAACGAGATATGATACTTCAATAAATTAAAGTAACACATCGATGCTTCAATAACATAAGGCAATAAAATTTATGTTTGATTACGAAAACATTAATTAATATTATATATATTATTATTGTATTGTATTATATATTGTATATATTATTAATATAATATATACAATTTTGATCCATTTCATTTAAATGTATTCAGTTTGGAAACGAGATATGATACTTCAATAAATTAAAGTAACACATCGATGCTTCAATAACATTAAGCAATAAAATGTATGTTTGATTACGAAAACATTAATTAATATTATATATATTACTATTGTATTGTATTAGATATTGTATATATTATTAATATAATATATACAATTTTGATCCATTTCATTTAAATGTATTCAGTTTGGAAACGAGATATGATACTTCATAAAATTAAAGTAACACATCGATGCTTCAATAACATTAAGCAATAAAATTTATGTTTGATTACGAAAACATTAATTAATATTATAGTAAAATATTTTCTTTCTTTCTTTTCGTTTCTTTTTTTTTACTTACCCTAAAAAGCCATTAAAAGATCCGTGGAAGATCCGCTGCAAAAAAGCGGATTCGGATAATGTTTTTTTTTGCCCAGACGGATCCGGATCTTTTTTTCTTCAAATATCCGCGGATACTGAGATCCGGCATAATATCAATCAAAATGGATGAGAAGTGGGGCTTGCAACCACTTACAACAATCCTAATTCTAAAATTTCAACATTCTAATCGTTTTTGAGTTGTATGAGATACATCGTTCGTACGTATGCGCAGGCGTCACACCAAAACTAGTCAAAATGGACTCCTGGTTGGTCAAAATGGATGACACATACATTCATACAATCATGCATGCATACGTTGAGAGACCAGGCAAATGAAACTCGTCGAAGTAAATTTAGTGGACAAATTCCATTTTCCCATCAAAATACTATAAATGCTGAAATTTTATTGCAATTATGCGATTATGCGATTGCAAATTGCAATGCTTAATCTTTACTTTGTGCGTGGAAGTAAAAAAATTAGGTGTCAATGATACGAAATATATAATTAGTAGCAGATACATGGCCTTAAAAATCGTGTGTCCCTGAACCTTGTTTCAAAATTAATAGTATTTCTTTCAGAATAAAAAGACTTTTTTTCTATTTCAGACCCGTAGTGCGCCCACACTATAGACCTAAAGGACGCTGCAGTGATGTTAGAAAAATAATACTTATGTAATTTCATACCCTCTAGCAGGGCCTCCGAGAGAAATTTTATAAGGTGGGACAGAAATGTTCCCGCCCCCCCCTCTCCCCAACTTGTTTTTGCCTCAAGAAATATATTATAAATTCTCCCCAATTTTACTTTAAAAGTAGTTATTAAAAATAAAAAAGTTAATATCGTGGGGTCATTTTTATTCTTACCTAAATTATAATTTTAATAATAGAATTTACAATCTGTAATAATGTATTATAAAAAATATAAAAATATGAAGTAACACATCGATGCTTCAATAACATTAAGCAATAAAATGTATGTTTGATTACGAAAACATTAATTAATATTATATATATTACTATTGTATTGTATTATATATTGTATATATTATTAATATAATATATACAATTTTGATCCATTTCATTTAAATGTATTCAGTTTGGAAACGAGATATGATACTTCAATAAATTAAAGTAACACATCGATGCTTCAATAACATAAGGCAATAAAATTTATGTTTGATTACGAAAACATTAATTAATATTATATATATTATTATTGTATTGTATTATATATTGTATATATTATTAATATAATATATACAATTTTGATCCATTTCATTTAAATGTATTCAGTTTGGAAACGAGATATGATACTTCAATAAATTAAAGTAACACATCGATGCTTCAATAACATTAAGCAATAAAATGTATGTTTGATTACGAAAACATTAATTAATATTATATATATTACTATTGTATTGTATTAGATATTGTATATATTATTAATATAATATATACAATTTTGATCCATTTCATTTAAATGTATTCAGTTTGGAAACGAGATATGATACTTCATAAAATTAAAGTAACACATCGATGCTTCAATAACATTAAGCAATAAAATTTATGTTTGATTACGAAAACATTAATTAATATTATAGTAAAATATTTTCTTTCTTTCTTTTCGTTTCTTTTTTTTTTACTTACCCTAAAAAGCCATTAAAAGATCCGTGGAAGATCCGCTGCAAAAAAGCGGATTCGGATAATGTTTTTTTTTGCCCAGACGGATCCGGATCTTTTTTTCTTCAAATATCCGCGGATACGGCGATCCGGCATAATATCAATCAAAATGGATGAGAAGTGGGGCTTGCAACCACTTACAACAATCCTAATTCTAAAATTTCAACATTCTAATCGTTTTTGAGTTGTATGAGATACATCGTTCGTACGTATGCGCAGGCGTCACACCAAAACTAGTCAAAATGGACTCCTGGTTGGTCAAAATGGATGATACATACATTCATACAATCATGCATACGTTGAGAGACCAGGCAAATGAAACTCGTCGAAGTAAATTTAGTGGTCAAATTCCATTTTCCCATCAAAATACTATAAATGCTGAAATTTTAATGCAATTATGCGATTACAAATTGCAATGCTTAATCTTTACTTTGTGCGAAGTAAAAAATTTAGGTGTCAATGATACGAAATATATAATTAGTGGCAGATACATGGCCTTAAAAATCGTGTGTCCCTGAACCTTGTTTCAAAATTAATAGTATTTCTTTTTCTTTCAGACTAAAGACTTTTTTTCTATTTCAGACCCGTAGTGCGCCCACACTATAGACCTAAAGGACGCTGCAGTGATGTTAGAAAAATAATACGTAATTTCATACCCTCTAGAATATGTACACAAGTTATATAACTGTTCCATTGTGCTCTAATCTACAATATCATCTTCATACTTAATAGATTGGTAGCATCTGAAAAGAGTTCTTTTTTTCTGCAATCCATTTATCACACGGACAACTTTAAGAATATTTAATCGCTAGATTTATTGATTAATGGAATGAAGAATTCATTGCAGAAAAATCTTAAAATGGTTATTAATTACACTTCTCCACTAATTAGTAACACTAATCGTTATTATTAATAACACCCGTTTTTTTTTTATTTGACATTGAATAATTGAACATTGAATAAATTGCATATTAATAAACATTTAAAGATATTGATTATGGAATTTGACTTAAGAAAGTTCACTGTGGTTTACGCATAATACATAAGGTGACCATACGTCCCGTTTTGAACGGGACAGTCCCGTTTTTAAGTGGCTTGTCCCGTTGTCCCCAAGCGCAGCTTCGGGACACCGTAATGTCCCGTTTTTAGAAAATGTCCCCTGCAATGTCCCGTTTTTAGAAAGAGAGCAACCCACGGTAACGATTTCAATAACGGCCGCTAAAAATCTAAAATCATGCAACGGAAGTGTCTGTAGGAAAAAAAAAAAAAAAAACTTGACATCTCTCCCTCCCCTCTCGAGACGCAAAGAAAACGCCGGAGGATGTATTGTTTTTGTGTTTGTTCTTTTTTGTCAACTATTTCAATTTATTTTTTATTTCTCTTTTTAAAGTCATGTTCCTCTTTTGCTTATCCCCCCCTCCCCCGATCTCAGCTTTATTTTCCCTTTTTACTGGTTTTCTTTTTTTCCTTCCGAATGACAACTTCCTTTTTTATGTATGTCCTTTTGTTTACATTTCTCACTTTCCTACCTTCCTGCCTCGTGTCGGATGGTGTTTTCGAAGTCGAAGAAGGGCCTACCCCTTGTACCACCCGAAACGTACGTCTTGAACTATTTTTTATAGTATATGTTTGTTTTAGCAAAGTTTTTTTTTTCATTTTATTTTGATATTAACATTAGCACAAGCTTTTTTGCGCGTTCTAAACAACTAAAAGATACCAGACCTGTAAATTCAGTCTCCTTACACTATTACCTTAAAAATAGTAGTTGCCCAGTTTTGAGGAAGAAAATAAATACACTATTGCCAAAAAAGTAGTAGATGTCCCATTTTGAAGGACAAAATAAATGGCCACGTTAATAATACCCCATCTCCGAACTGAACTATAAATAGCACCATTGACAATAATGGATCCGAATTATAATTATCGGAATAAAAGTCATCGAAACAATATTTATCCCTCCAAGTGTCTGAGACGTGAAATCCCGTCCATTTCATCCTGATTTTACGGAAATGCATCCATAATTTAAATTATTTATAACACACAGGTATCATAAAATATTTTTTGATATTTAAGCTTGTAATTTAGAAGCTTATTTTTCAATAATTCCAAATTTCCCCCATCAATTTTTTTTAAAGCTGCATGAAAATGTCACCGTGAAATCCCAAGAGGCTCAAAGGGTCCAGGGTTGGGATTTGTCGTCAAAAACTGGTTTTTAGTAAATACAGTAAAAAAAAAACTACTCTTTCTTTATTTTAGGGTACAGCGAACAATAAATTTCTGCATAAATTTTTCTTATCTATTAAAAACTATAATTAATTATAGTATTATGAACATATATAATTACTTTATTATTCTGTTAACTCGAAAAATAACTAGACATATTAGAATACTAAGTAATGAAAAATGTCTATACATACCTTTAAAATTTTGCGGTGAAATTTAAAATCAGAATTTTGCACTTATAAAACGTTATTACTTTTTATTTATTTTATTTTTTAAGATACACATGGATGCCTGCATAATCTTAAAATATTTATCCAAAATTTATAACCACCCCAAATATAAACCAAATAAAGAACCACTGCTACTTTTATCGAACTAAAACTGTCATTTAATTAAAAAATTAGCTTTAACAGAAACCAAAAATGCATGTAAAATGACATTTTTAGCAATCAGAATCGCTAATTCGAAGCATGTGATAGAAAGTTTCTCAAGTTCATTTCTTTAGAGTTCTTTCCCACAGCAAAGATTTTACAAAAAAAATTCTAAGGCTGGATAACTTGTACTTTATATCCTCTCCCCCCCCCCTCCCACCCAATGAAAAAAAATCTTCTAATTAGAATTTCTAGGATGTAGTACATAATATGCTTCACGGTGTTCAAAATTAATAATGAAATGTGTCATAAAATAAAAATTATAAATAAATAAATAAAAATCATATTTATTTTACTCACAATTCATAAAATTATGAAGTAATTATGTTAGGATAATGGAAATTCCCGAATTACATTTTTTTAACGTTAATCCAGTTATTTTTTGTCAAATACCTTTTACAACATTTTTTAAACTCATTGTTTTAAGATACAATATTTAAATTATAATTAGCCGATATTACCAAAATTGTGAGGTTTTGACAATTTCCGACATTTTTGACAAGGAGGTTTTTGACATGACGGTGAAAACCATGGTAAAATCCGGTCAAAATCTTGCCAACCCCGGCAAAACCCATGCGAACCCAGCGACAAAATTCGAAACGTCTCAGGCGCTACAGAGATTGCAAGGAACCTATCGTCTAAGAAGTCGATAATGCGTTTAGATCATTGCATAATTTACTATTTTAGAAAGAAAATGGATGCCTCTTAAGAGTCTGGAAGTGTAACTCATTTCTCGTCGACCCCAACGATGAGCAACTCAAAAAATGCGGGATGGAACACGAGGGAGAGAATTAACGAAAAATTGCAAAATGATTTCAACAAATCATATCCATGCTACTTAAGGGCTATAAGCTCTAAAGCAGTCTCATAAAAAAAGCTTGTCACACATATTTCCCAAGTGTCAGATTAGCGAAGTAACTGAGCCTAATCTCTACGATGGGGGGGGGGGGGGGGAGAGGATAAAAATAAGTTTCTTTGCCGAATACATTTTTTACCAGATAATATACCCAGTAAGCCTAAGTGATAGCCATGTTCTCGACAGGAGTCCCGACTCCAAAGTGTATTAGGAGAATCTCCGGCGTATTAAGAGAATAAAGTGACAGACTGTAGAGAAAACCTGTCATTTTTGTATTGGTTCGGTATTTTGTTTGTCATATTTTTTTCTCTGTACTGGCACAGCTGTTTATTACTTAACGGAGCAGGGACAGATAACAAGGCTCGAAATTAACGCTGGTCCGAGACCAGGGCCCGATTAACCTTTGAAATGAGGGGAAGCTCAGTCTCATTTTGGGCTCCCCCCCCCTTCTCGGATTTTTGTTTGGGAAAAGTAAAGTTTTTCTAAATCTATGTACATTGTAACAAAACTCACTAATGCATTAAATGACATCACGAAAAGGGGCCCAGCAGAATTCAGATTAGTGTTCATCCCCCCCCCCCACACACACACTGACATTTAAAATTATTCTATACAATAATTGCATCAAAATTTTACGGTTGTTATTTGTTGAATTAGTATTATCATGGTCTTACAATGCAATTAAGAGTATTAATTAAATATTACAAATTGTAGTCAATTTAGGCCCAATCTTAAGTTGTACTAAAGTAACGTGTATTTTATCTTGCTTGCGCAAATTTTCAAAACAAAAGAATCTTTACAATAACTTAATAGATGCATTTAAAAACACAATTTTTAATTTTTGCAGTTTTTCAGTCATTTTTGGGCCTCCCTTCAAAATCTGAGGGGAAGCTCAAGCTTCCCAAGCCTTTTCAGTAATCAGGCCTTGTCCAAGACCACTAAAAGATAGAACGGAGCACAAGAATACAAAATTGGTAGGTCCGTCGGACCACTAACGTTTTATTTACATTTATTCTCTTGCAAACTTTTCTTATTTAGTTCCACAACACATGTTATCTATTTTTACCAATACACGTCGCGTAATTTGATCCGTTTAATATTTTTCTAACTGGTACTGACATTTTTATTTCAGTTCTTAACGAAAATCAACGTATTTAAAGTCAACTCCGGTTACAGTGAGCCTCTGGTGACCGTCTAATTTCGTCCACTATATCCGAAGTTTCCTAAAACCGAAGTGTCCCCGTGGTGAACAGAGATACTGTATGCGATCGGGACTAATGGTTTGCGTTCACTATAATCGAAGGTTCACTATATTCAGGTTCACTATATCCGAAGTTCACTAAAACCGAAGTGTCCCCGTGGTGAACAGAGATACTGTATGTGATCGGGACTAATGGTTTGCGTTTACTATAGCCGAAGGTTCTTTTGGGAGATATGATATCAAGTTCCAAAAGCAGAAGCAATATACATCTCCAGATATATGTCAGATGGATCTCCAGGAATAATATGCATAAACCAGAAATAACGATGCAAGCTCCTTAACCCTCTAATGCCCATGGTCCTTTAACACTAAAACTGCTTCGAAATGTAATTTTGAAGTCATAAAACCATTAACTGTACCTTTATTTAGTAATAGTAGTAGTTTGGGTCAAAAGATGCATCATTAATGGACGAAAAACATTAAAATATATACTCTTTTGTTCTACTCCCAACATGTTCAACTATAAAGTTTTTCTATTATTTTAATAATATTTAATACGAAGAAAAACTAATAATTGCCATGTATATGTAAGAAAATACATGCCTTTTCACTAGATACAGAATACATATATATATTTTAAGTTTCACTTATAATGTACAGAAGAGTTTTAAAACCACAGTGCTACTGTTAAAGAAATAAAAAATACTTTTTTTTCACAATTTCTTATTATATATAAGTCACTTGACTTAAAAGAACATCATTTCAACGAAAAAAGAAATTGCTTGAGAATTTCTCATAGTGGGCATTAAATGGTTAACCTGAAACCTTGATAACGTATTCTTTATCAAGAAATGCGAATTTTTATTCAGGCATTTCTATTTTGGTTCTGAGGAAGGAATTAAAAACTACATTGAAAAATTTTTTTTATTGATTCAACAAAATTATGGTTGTCTCTGTTTCAAAGAAATATTGTTGTTGAATCAACACTAAATATTTTGTTAGTTTAACAAAAATTTTGTTAAATTACGGCTAACCAATTTTTTGTTGCATCAACAAAATTTTGTTCAATTAAACAAAATATTTTTTTTCCGTTTGCGAAAAGATATGAAGTATAACGATTTCTGCCGTGAAGAGATAATGTTAAGCATTTCCGGAATTTCTAAGGTAGTTAGATTTATTTCTTGAGCAAACAGTTGGAACAAACCCCCTTTCTGTGCATCAGTGGAGATGGGAATCAACACCATTGATAGTTTTGTCTCTTTCAAACATTTGACAAGCAGTTTTTAAATTTTTTGCCCCAAAATAATCTTGATTATCTTTAAGAGGCAATTTTGCTAGAAATGGCCACCTCTTGATCTTTACCTAGAAATTGCACAATTTAACAGCAGACAATCAATCAATACGTATCACTTGAATTGCCCTTCGGAAAGTTTGCAGAGTTCTGTGAGCATTAAGACGCAAAAGCAAATGAAAGGCAATTCAGTGTTTCAATAAAAGGAGAGCCCTTTGAAGAGAATTCGTCTAATATGATAGTCTGCACCCGCCGAAACATAGGTATTAGTGACGATGATGGTACATAAGAATTTAGTATCACGAATGGTCGCTTTATTTGCTAATGAATGGGTCTTAAAAATTCCAGCCCATGTCAAATCACCAATGAGTGTTGTTCCATATACATTGATTAAAAAAAAATCAAAGCTTACGGTGATTATTATAGCAATTTGTGAAACAATTTTGCTCATTATTGGCTGAGATATGTACATCGAAAAACGGTTATTTTTACGGAATTCCGGCCATTTTGGATTAGGTACTACTTTTAAAAACTGCAATTAACTTGAGAAATAATGGCTAAAATTCCACACTTCTGGTACAAAATTGTATCTATTTATATGAGGAATATAAATCCAGTGTTTGAATGAAACTAAATATAGTATATTTCAGTATACTTTTACATGAAAAGTTTTTTAAAAAACATCTTTAAAATTTACCCAAATTTTAAAGAAGTAAAAAAAAAAACTACCATATTTTTTTTCTGAAACTTGATAGAAACATAAATCAATATGTGCCCTTTAAGTAAAAAATGAAATTCCTTGTTCCTAGAGTATGCTAGTAAAAAGGTGAAAAGGTTCATAAAAAATAAAATTTTCAATCTTACATTTCATTGTGTTAGTTTCGTGTGAAAGATTATCTAAATATTCTGTAGCAATTAAGGAAGATTATCTATATTTTCAGTAGCAATTGGTTGCCCCAGAAAATGAGTTTTCCTCATTTATACGTGTTTAAAGGCGCGCGATCCAGATAGGATGTATTGCGCCAGACGATGTGTACAATATCAAAGTAATAACAGCAAGTAAAAAAGTAAGATATTGAAAAAAGGCTGAAGCTGAAAAAGTAAGATATTGAAAAAAGGCTGAAGCTGAAAAAGTAAGATATTGAAAAAAGGCTGAAGCTGAAAAAGTAAGATATTGAAAAAAAGGCTGAAGCTAAAAAGCACTAAAGATGCAATGGAAGGTCAGAAGAAAATAGGTAAAAGTAAGAATAAGGGATATCTGGGCGGGGTTTGCCATCCAGATAACAGTCAGAAAGAGCCACATGCTTCATATTGAAAAAAGTAAGTTAATTCCCTGAAGGAAGGGGGATAGATTTAAGTGTGAGGTTTCACCCGAAGTATCGTCAAGTTTTGGGATGAGTGCACTTGAAAAAGGTTTCATAAAAAGCATTATCAGTGGTACAACTGTTTAAAGACGTATGGTGAGGCAAATGAGGCAATGAGGACATTGGGTTCTGATTCATCCAGGAGTGATGACGAGTGAATCTCGCGTGGCCTATACGAAGACGTGTCAAAATGACATCAACTTTACGGTAGGGATGAGTGGACCAATGGTAATACTTGGTTTTATAGTATGAAGCTTAGTTTCAGTTCACCTATTCGAGTTATTGAGCCAGTTGTCTTTCACGAGATATCAGATTTTATGTCACTGTATGGTAGGTGACCGGTGTAGAGAAGCGTTGCACGTCTTAGCCAATGGGCCTGCCTTCTTCCTCATTCCCAGGAATACCGATATTATAGGATTGGGTACACAACACAGAATAGCATTTTGCAACGAGGTTGTGTGAGTGGTGTGTGCAGACGTAGAATTTTGGCTGTATGGCCTTGCGTGAGGAAGCCAGATTTAAGTTTATGGAGCCAGAATTAATTTCTAGTGCACTCAAAGAGTCAGAATAAATTATAAAGTCGTTTGCGTTCATTCTAGAGAAGTGTTGAAGGCTTTCATATACAGCGAAGCACAGTTTATACGTTTCTCGTTTGTACTTTATTATCATTTATACATTTTCCTGAATGGACCCGGCGCAATCCTTAGGATTTTAATATCAAATGATTTCACTTATACGTTTTTCTGAATTTGAAAACTTCATTTATTTATTTATTTGTTTGTTTATTTATTTTAGAAATGAAGAGGAGAGAAATTGTGTGATGCAAATTTTCAACAAGCTTTGACATGTTTTAGTTTTATGCAAGAATATCTGATACCCGGAGATTTAAATGCTAATGTTTTAAAAAGGCACTTTTAACTATGTACAATGAACTTTCCCACACAGCCATACAGCCGATAATTACAAAATATTTTGTATTATGCGAAATGAATATGAATACAAGTACTATAGCTGTACATTAAATTCAGAATAAAACTTAATGTTACATACCTATTGTGTATTTTATTTCATGCAGTGATGTAAGATGCAGTACTTTAATTTAAATCTGGCTTTTTATTGTTTGTTATTACGAAAATGTACGTACTTTTGAGAATTTCGTTTATACGTTTTCCTCATTTATACGTCCCCCCCCCATAGTCCCTTGAAAAACGTATAAACAATGCTTTGCTGTATATGGATGGCAAGAAGTTCAAAAGTGAATAACAAACAGATAAGAGGCAAAGTATAACTGCAGGAATGATTACGATTTGTGTAGGCGAGGCCAATATGGTTTCTATATTAAAAGTGATCTGCTTATAGGTTTTGATAATTACGATATATGCCTTTAAGGGTGTATGTCGAAAAAAAAAGAACTCTTTTTAGTCTTGGTACACAAATTGAAATAAAATAATGGTCTCCAAAAAATTCCAGATGGTTCTTCATAAGCTGCTTTACACACTGCAATAAGCGAAAATGCTGTGGCGTTTGTGAAATTTTTAGAAAAATTCTTAAACATGGATCTGAGCTGCAAGATTTTTCGAAGAGTGACACGCTTTGCGAAAATTTCCGATTTTAAAGATTTTTTTCTAAAAGTTTCGAAACAGATACAGATGGATCGTGTATTGCAATATGTAGTACAGCTTGTAAAGAGACAGTTTCAAAATTTTGAAGTGCCTGGCATAATTAGTTTATTTGTAATTATGTACCAAAATCACATGATTTTTTCGAACAACACCGTAAAGGTGATGGAATACTTGTTGATATATCTGAGAATCGGGATTCTGTTCGCGAACCCTCGTTTGATTCCTCCACGATTCCAGAAAAAATATTATTTACGGCGGCATCTTACAATGCTAATGACAAAACTGCCTTTTTCGGGTACACATAGGCGGTTGGATGGGCAGTAAAATCCGTTTTGGGCAGGAGGGGGGATGGGATAAAATCACTTTTAAATGATATCTTAGAGTCTAATGTATAGGCGAGCGAGTTCGCAAGCAGGTGCTTTTCTTCTTACGAACTCTTCAAACTTCCATCTTCTACACCCACAAACGAAAGCAGCGGGGGATTATGCTCAAGCAACACGTAATTTATAACTCCAGCCTTGAACCGATGGAAGAAAGAAAAAGCAAAACCAAAAACGGTCAAATTGCACACGCTAAAACCCATTATTGTTGATATAAATCTTTGATAAGGACCCCACCAACCACAAAAAACCACGCTCATCTCTAATTCATGCTCATTAGAGATACCTTTTTCCGGCGGATTTAAAATAATTTGGCCGGACATGGTAAACATCTCCCCGAGAGTCCAATGACCAGAATTCTATTTATTTTGCCCGAACGTGAAATCAAAGAAACTTGGAAAGAGAGAGAAAAAAAATTCTTTTATTATGCCTTTTGCATTTTCATTCTCTCCCCCTCATATATGAGGGGGAAAGGACCAGCATTTAACCCTTTCTCCACCCCTTACATATACCACCTGTCCCTCTAAACCCTTTTTCCACGCGTGGATGACCCGAGTTCCATTTTGGAAAACGTTTTCTTTTTGGAATCCCCCTCTTGCGATCCGCGGCAGGTGATTGCAAATAACAGCGTTTTGTTATATATATATTTTTTATTCTTTCTTTTCTTTCTGTTATCATTTTGGTTTGGAGAAAATGTTTGTTCTTTTATTATATATATATATATATATATATATATATATATATATATATATATATCGCACCATTTAGTTTTTCTTTTCTTTTTCTGCAGCACTGGCGTTAGAGAAAATGGTATTGTCCTTTTAAAATTGGATGATGGCAGGGGGAACGAAATGGCGAAAGAAGAAACTAAAGAGAGGGAGATATGGAACGCTTGGTTGCAGACAAACATTGAATGAAATTACAGTGGTAAAAAACATTAGTCGAGGGTTTCAGAGAACGTTTTTTTTTTTTCTTTTTCTGCAAAAGGAACTGTTTGTAGATTGCTCTATAATTATTTTATCTATTATCTTTGAAAGCAGATCCCGGACATAATGTTTGTCTGTAAATTACTGACTAAAAAAACAATCAAGTTTAGAAATGGATTTTTCTTTTTTTTTTTTTTTTTACGAACGATATAACAATTAACTCTTAAAAGTTAATGATGTGTTTACAAGATAATAACGAAGAAAAAAACCCTTTGTATATTTTTAGATACTTGAATAGTGCCTTATTTAATATTTAATAATAGTGTCTCGGTGGACCAATTAACTGGACCAAACTCTGTAACGCAGACGCGTAGCAGCTCAATAAATGTATGGTGGAAGGGGTCACAGTATGTTGCTATCGATTTCGGGGTAAAAGGCACCATTTTTGCACTGATATTTCTGTGCGTACTTTCTCTTCTCCCTTAAGAGCAGGGTGCGAATTGACGGGGGGGATGCCGGGGATCGTCCCCGGCTGAAGAATGTAATATCCCTGGCTAGAGAAATATTAATGGATCCCTGCCAGGGATACTATTTATCCCCTGCTGTAGAAATGTTAAATTAATCTTTGTCCTTACAAGTTCAACAGTACCTAATGATTTTACTTATTGAGAATAGAAATTTTTCTTTTGTTTACTAGACAAAGGATCAAGTTACAAGCATGCCTTTGAAATAGATATGCACATATGCCTGATGCCACTTCTCATTCTGTAACTGGGGTCCGGTTTCAAAGGAAGACCGCGGAATGAATGATCAAGCACTGCTCTGCCACCGCATGGGCGCCGGCAGTATAGGGCAAGGGGGGAGGGCAATGCCCCCCCCTGGATTTTTGTATGCAGCGTTTTCCCTAGCTTTTTTGCTCTTTCCAACATGGTAACTATACGTTGAAGTAGTCTTTTCCCCCCCCTTGAGTAGTCTTTGACCCTCCCCTGGAGTAGTCTTTGCCCCGCCCCTGGGAAATATTCTGTCGGCGCCCATGGCCACCAGCCGAATTTTCTCAACAGACGGAGAATCGACACAGGCAGGAATACGTGTATAGAAAATCGGGGATCGACTTTTGTTTGAATTTAAGTCACTTTTCAGACATGCTGGCGACTGTACTTGCCATGTAATACCTGATCTATTACGTGTGAGTGGAGCATTTACACCTTCCCTCCTTTTTCTTTCTTTCTTTTTCTTATTCCTCAAATGTCCCCTGCTGGAGAATGTTTTCTCTTAAATGTCCCCCCCCCTGGAGAAAATGTTCAATTCGCACCCTGCTTAAGAGTATTTGGGGGAGGAACGAGACCCCTAAAAGAATGATCAGTGATCAAAGGCCCAAGCAAAGGTTCTTCTTTTTTTTCATAGGCATGGGTGTTTTTGGAATACAAATTTTTTAAGTTTAAAGCGCATATCTTTTAGAGAATATCTGTGTACTGATGTTAAATGTCCAGTACGTACAAAATGTTTTAAATGGAGCAGAAGGCTTACAAATAGGTAAAAGATATTCTATCATTCCATTCAGACAACTGAATTTTTATTTCGTAACAGTACGGAGAAGACTTGAAAAATTTAGTCATTTTAGTCTACTGGAAAGAAAATTCTTTGTTTCAAGTGGCAATAAACTTAACAAGCTTTGTCCTCCTAAAATCATGCAAACTAATACAGATGTAGCGATTTCTTTATTGAAGTTCGAAGCAGCTGCTATTTATTAAATGTAAACATAAAAGAAAGTCCAAATCTAGGAAGACAGTGGAATGTTGATGAAAACCTACTAGTGGGTTTTATTAACTGGATCCACAAAAAATAGTTGGGTGGGTTTTTACGAACTGTTTAGACAATGCCAAATCCTGGTACATGAGAAAATATTCAGTTAGATTTTATACTAACGACCCAGAAAATGATAGCTTATAGAAAAAAGCGTAAGTAACTTTCCTAACACCTCAGGAAAAGCTTCTAATTTATTTATTTTTTATTTTGTATTATTATTTACTTGTATTATTTTGTATTATTATTAACTGTTTGTAATAAATTAGATTCATTAAGAAATATATATATCACACACCAAGATGTCTACATGTGTGATATAATGAACTATCTAAAAAGTCGTCGTGCAAACAATATGTTAACGTATGATGTTTGCATGACTACATGTTTATATGAATAACCGTGTTGTTAATTTATTATTTACTATCAATATACTGGTGACAAAACTAACGCTACAAACACAAAATCTGTGATAACTGAAGAAATATTCTGTTTATTGTAAAAAATTTCGCACAGAGATTGTATACTATCGTAGGAGAAAGCATATCGCAGCATAAAAATAGAGAGACAAAAAGAGGTGGATTGTTTGTTAAAATGCAGGTTGTATCAAAAGCGGTAAAATCATTGTCCGTCATATTTCGGAAACGGTCCATCGTATATGGAATATAAGCACCGTGCACTACTAATACAAGCCTCCTAACGAGTCATCATGCTGTTAATATAGACGACGAGAAGCACTTGCGACAATAAATTCCATTTTTGAAAAATCGAGGCTTTTAACTCAGGTAGAGTCTAAAAAGATCAGCAACGAAAAGTAAAAGTGCAACAGCGGCTCTTCTAGACCAACCCAAACATGTTCTGTAGGATTGAGACTCTTCTTGAACTGGACTTAGCTGTCCAGTTCAAGAAAACTCCCATAGCCTTCAAGGACCTCATACTACTACTACTTGTTTTTAATTGATTCCATAACCAGGGTGCCACTTTCGGAAGCACTTGTGACCACCATGCCATCTCCCTCTGTGTGACTGCCCAACTTCAAGTTTACCAACTGCTCTCATCTGGCTGAATCATCTAAACGATTATGAGAACTCATTTTCATTACGTATAGTAGAATTTGTGTTTTTTTTTTTTTTTTTTTTTTAACGCAATATTCACAACAATGCAGGCGAAAATCCCAGATGCTTAAACAACCATATTCAATGTTTTGCTACGAAACCAATTCTTCCATTTATTCCAAATTAAAGGCTATCGTTGTGCTATCCGTTTCTCAAAATATATGAAATACAAGTTTTATCAATTTTACTGGAGACAGTTTTGAATTATAGTGGAAAACTTGCTTGTAACCTTAATTTCTGGACACCAGTGTAGCAATTTTTAACCCTAAATATCCTCTCCAATCTGATTACAGGATTCACACATGACCTATAGTATGCTCCAAAATCAAGTACAAGAAGCTTATTAAAAATTTTCTTCGCTTCAGTGTTGCCAGTTGTTGTTTTTTTTTTTTTTAACAGCGCTAAATTCAGTTGGAAAAGTCGCTAAAATTTTTTATTATGTAATGCATTGTATTGAGTCCAAGTGCAATCAAAAGGCGCTCAATTTAGGGACAAATCCAAAAAATGGAATGAATAATCATTGAACTTAGCGGCAAATCGCCTAAATTTCCAGCACAGTTTTCAGTTCAAGCGAAAAGATATTCGGTTTCTTTCGTCTGCTGCAGATATTATTATCGTCGTTTCGTCTTTGGCAGCAGCCAAACAGAATTCACTTTCCTTTTCTCCGAAAGTGTTTCTTAGCGCCGACATAAATCGTGAGATTTGGGCGATAAAGCTTCGATAGAAATGAGTCTTTGCCATTTCTCACCTGGCAGATTTAAGAGAGAGAGCGGATCGGAAATTTAATCCACTTTTTGCCGGACGAAGAAGGTTGCGTGTTGTGGTAGGACAGGCTTAACGCTGAGTGATGGTGCTGTTAATTTTCCTTTTATGGAAGGCGATTTTCGTGTTATTATCTATTTTGTTTGGGTCTTTTTTCTCAGGACTACGTAATTTAGTCTGGTGTTTTTATGAATCAATTTAGAAGTGGTCATGAAGATTAATAAACTGAAATTCTAAGAGAAATCGCAGTAACTATGAAAGTGCTTTAATGACTTAGTCAGAATGCTTTTTCTTTTTCTTTTCTTTCTTTTTTTCTTTTTTTTTTTTTTTTTTTTTTTTTTTTTTTGAACTGTTGGTCGCGGGTAGGGATAGACGCTAGATGGAAAATAGGCCTGCTTCGTCCCGCAAACAGCTGCCAAACTTTGACTGATATAGCACAATCTCTCTACGTCCGTCAATGTTAAAACATCAAAAAACGTCCATCATTGTCTCGTTTTGCAAAACAGCCATAATCTCGGAATTCTATCGCAAAACAACTGTACATTTCTGTTTCGTCTCGTCTCGTTTCGCAAAACAACTGTATATCTCTATCGCCTCTCGTCTCGCTCTCGCATCCATCACTAAGCACAGGATAATCTTAATAGTTAGGTTTTCAAATAGTTGCTGTTTATTTTTATTTATTTAATTTTTTTATAATAAAGAATTATTCGGAAATAAAAATCCATTTGAAAAATATTATGCTACTGCAAGAAGCATATAAAAATATAGCTCAAAAATAAATTAGCAGTGGCATTTAAAAGGGAAAAAAATGTTATTATTTTTTCCTTTAAATAAATAGCTTGATGCTTTACCTTTTTAAAAAAAATTCTGGAACTAATCAGAAATGAAAGAACATTTAAAAAAATACACTATTGCTGGAAATGTATATATCAAAAGAAGCAAAATAATCATAAAATAAACTAGCAGTGGTATCTTAAAATTATAAAGGGAAAATAATTAATTTATTAAAATAGTTTAATGTTTTAACGTTTTTTTTATAACTAGAATTAATCGAAAGAAAAAAATATTATATAATCTGTGTAGATAGTGCTATTGGGAACATATCTTAATATTACAAGGAAAAAAATAAGTACTTAATACTGTTTTAAATAAATAATTTATCGTTTTAATTTTTTTTTATATTCCATTATTTTTAATCATATATATGTGTTAAAAATATTATATGTGCGTGTTACTGCTCACACCCCTTTAATATTATATGAAATCAGTGTTCAAATCTCCAATCTTTATTCAAATTAAAAAAAAAAAATTAAAAAAAAAAAAGAAAGAAAGAAAGAAAGAAAGAAAGAAAGAAACACCAACAATAGATGTAACGGCTTTTATCATTCGATAATCCATTTTACATTTAATCTTCACTACAAAATAAATTTATGTGCAGAAACATAATTTTTATTGGAATTTAATTACATGAATCGGAGAATTGCTACTATTTCCTCTTCACGTAATTTAGATTTTTTATTTAATATGGAAATGTAAAGTATGACCTAAATTTATTTCTATGATCAATATGGAGAGATGATAGTTATAAGCGCTGGTTTGAAGAAAAATTGGTGGAATGAGGAAAAATAGGCCATTTTCAATGGGAAATATGTTAAAGTGCGCTGCATAACATTAACATTTGTTAGCCTTTGAGATATAAAAAATAAGAGACTTGTTATACGTTTTTAGGATACTCCACCAAAATGCAATTTATGCAGAAACGAAATTAATTTTAAAGCAATGGAATCGAAAGAGGAGAGCGAAAAAAATCTTCTTTCCTTTCTTTCTCTCTCTCTTCTTCTTCTTCTCCTTCTTCTTTCTTTTCCAGCTGTGAGCTATAATTCAAATATGCGGTTGAAATTATATAAAGAACTTTTTATATTGACAGAAAAAAGGTAATATTAATAAATATGTATGGAAAAATGTATTAGTTTTCAAAAATGCAAAATTAATTTAATCATTGAAATGAAAGATACATCTCCATTGCGATACAGATGCCGAACTGAATATGTTTGTTTGTTTTTTGGGACAGGATAGGATAGTTCAAGGGTTCACGCCCATAGCTGCATGCGGGTCCTTTTGTAGTATGGATCGTTATCATATGGAAGTGCAACTTGTGAGTTCTGGCAACCCTCGGAAACTGCAATCGACCGGCAAGGGGACTTTCAGAGCTACAGATTTATTGTGCATGTACACCACATATACACGATGGTTTTCAGTGGTATGTCAGAATCAAAAAACTAATGCTGACAAAAGTCATTCCAAAAGGGATGTTTAAATCTATGATACGAGGGGTATTCGGAAAAAAAGTACCATTTTTTAGAAAAATTAGTAAACAAATTTTTTTTCAAGCCAATGTCATTTTTACATGAAAGTGCATGCCTTGAACTATTTTTCCACATAGTTCCCACCAGTGTTCAAACAATTGTCGTAACGGGTTACCAGCTTTCTATACCTTCTTCATATAAACTTTCCGCCAGTGGACGATTGCCACGAGTTTAAGAAAACTCCGGCGTGGAATTCAAAACAAACGGAGAGGGATGATCAGTAACGGAATTGTGTTGATTCATGAGAATGCTCGGCCTCATATTGCTGGTGACACTCAAACGATGATTCGACAGTTTCGTTGGGAGCGGTTCGATCACCCGCCGAACAACCCAGACTTAGCGCCGTCCGACTGCCACTTGTTTCTGCACTTGAAGCGCGGGATAGGCGACAAGCGCTTTGGATTCTGACGATGAGGTGAAAAATGTTGTGAAGTGGTTATCGTCACTGGCGGGAAGTTTCTATGAAGAAGGTATGGAAAAGCTGGTAACCCACTACAAGTGTTTGAACATAGGCAAAAACTATATAGAAAAATAGCTTAAAATATGCTCTTTCATGTAAAAATAAAATAAACTTGAATTTTGTTTTCAAAATAACGGTACTTACTTTCCAAATACCCCTAGTTAAGTCCTTAGTCTTTTAAGATATAAGACCATTCCCTTGTTGGTTCCGAGTGTTGTGAGTCTCTCTCGTCACCGGAAAAGTTTAAGTACCTTTGTGCTATAGGTATTCTATGCTACTCATACGATACCATCGCCTGAGTTACTTGAGGAGTCTGTTCGGGGCCATCATGATTTTACCGGAACTGCTTGTACACTCCGATGGGTTATCCAAAGAGACCTCCGGATGCTCACTTATTGGTTCCAGCATGTAGATACGTCATCTAATGGCCGAATCTAACCAATGAGAAAGGTCCATAGGCCTCTTTGGATGACTCATCGGAGTGCAGAAGCAGGCCTGGTAGAATCATGATGGCCCCGGTCTGTCCCAACAGCCTTGATAAATATGCTTGGATGTCCTTCTTTAGTTCCAAATTTCTCTCATACATTTGCTGTCATTAGCACACTTTTAAAAATTATAGTACTCAGTCTAGGTAATATGTATTACTCGTTTGCTTTGTTTTGAAATCATATCATCAAAATAGTTTTATTATGTTGGGCGTGCACTGAGCACGAATATTTTATACATTTGAGTGAGAAGAATACTGGGACAACAACATTAGAAAGAACAAGCGTACTTTAAATTCGTTAGGGTGGAATAGCGTTTGAGCTACACGTAGAATGACGTTGTCCATCGACAACCCATTGGACCAAGTCAGGCTTTACCGGTAATGCTAAAGAGTGAAAAACATTCTGGAATGCCATTTGTGTCATCGGACATAGACAGAATACAGGGTCAGTCATGCGCATTCTCTCCGATTCTAACCTGGATACTAAGCAGCGAGGAATTTAGTGTTTCACTATCCCTGTACAATCTAAAAAACGCATCGATATAAAATGAAAAAACTTACCTGTTCTTTACATTCAGATCTCCGTACACTAAGCTGCTCGGCTGATGAAATGTGACATGCCTATTGACTTATGGATCTGCCGTTCACTAGACTTAATTGTTTGTTCTCCAGACTTGACTACGTTTAGACTTTTTAGTTGGGGCTTTGTCAAGTTGGAGGTATATTTGATAGAGATCCGCAGCAACGAATATTTAAGAAAACCGAATTACTTTTGCAGTATCTGATAGTACATTACATACGTTTGCGAGAAAGGGTGGCCTAGGGTCCTGTACTTTAAGTTAAAGAAAGATTGAAAAGGTGCTCAAAATAGTCACACAGAAATGAACTTAATGTACCACACAATAGAGGATATTATACAGATATTCTACAACCTTGCATGACGTTCTAATCTTGTTGCATTGTAATTCTAGTTTCAGCACATTAGCACATTCATATGATTTTGCATTAACCTGTCACGGCGTGCATGCAGCAATAACAAACGTTCGTTTAATTAAGCCGAAGCGCATATTCATTGAGATTTCAGTTCTTGTTGCTTGTCCTAATGCCGTTGTGTACAAATGTTATTTCTCATCACTCAACACCTACTTAGGGTCACTTTCGCATCTGTACTTCGGGTGTGTGCGTGTGTGCGATGGCTCATTTATGACCACCAAAATAATCGAAACGACCTCACGCTGCCCCGATGTCTACCCACGTCCTACGGGATGTATTTTTTTTTTTCCCCAGCAGAAACAAAGAGAGTAAAAAGAAATAAGTAGAAGCGGCATTTTGGTAGGTATGAATGGGTGAAATAAGAAGGAATTTCTTTTTCATGAATGGGAGAGATATTTCGCCCGTGCCGTACCGGTATATGCTTTCACGCATACCGGGCACCAGAGGTCGGGATGTCAGAGAGGCTGGATGTTAAATATGCACATAGCTAATATGCGAATGCTCATGAATGAGCCAGAAAATTACTCTTTCTTTTTTTTTTACCTTTACGCATTCGTAAGGTAATCATGGCAGGTGGAAGTAGAAGTAAACAACTTTGAATGTGACGTGCGCGTGTGAGGATATATATACTTGCAGGCCTGGCTGAAAAGTAGGCGTTGCAGCCACGCGCCTAGGTCAGAAGACGCGCATTCTTCATTATTATTATTATTATTATTAAGTGTGGATCCATTTTTCATGGTTAGGATATTTAAAGAAGAGAATCACGTAGGACTGAAATCGGTATTTTCCTCTACGAAAAGATAGATGGTTCCAGTGGAGAATTCGTGCAACAGCTCGAACAAGGAATGACATGAGCCACTGTTCCAGCCATTGCGCAAATGGCGTAAAGGTTTCGTCACAATGCGTGCATCTTTTACTCTAGAAATAAAAAAATATACTTTTCTTGGGGAGCTAAGAGTTTTTTTTTTTTTTAGGAAGGGCTTAGTTCCCCCCCACCCCTCTCCATCATTTTTTAGATTTCACTTTCATTTCAAGAACAACGGAACAGAACGAGGAACGAGTTTTATCAGCAGAACGTTTTACCAGATCATTATTTTTTCTACATTTCATCTGTAAAGATTCAAAGACTACGATGATTCCATTTACCACAGGTCGTGCATCCGTTTTGGCACAATGGCGACTTGCGACTGTATGTCTGGTACTAGACGAAACCACAAACACTTTCAAAACTCTCCATCTTTATAACAACTGCTTTTTTCTAATTGGACAGGCTTAAGGCTTCAGCAAAATTTTTTGAAAGGATAGGATAGGAACCCTATGGATCCATTGGCGTAAAGTTTACAAACCTATTTAAAGGGCGTTTCAAGATTCAGCTTTAGATTATATAGAGTTAATTGTTTGTCAATTATCTACACTAGGGATCTAGTCAGAAGGGGCTGCCCTCCATGGGGATCTTTCTAAGAGGCCCTAACCCGTATTTACGTTCAGTTTCGTCGAAAACCACGGAAAACACCGAACAGCTAGGTCGACGGACGCGGCCTGGGTTTATATAGAGTGGATATAACTCGGTAGATTAATCGAAGGGTCACACATTTTGGAGAGGCCAGAGGTCCACTAACTCATATAGCTCTAGGCCCATGCAGTCCCGCAACTAGAGGCGCCAAACGAGGCACGTACTCCGGGTGCGGTGCTGAATGGGTCCCAAAATCAGTTATGATTCCCCAAAGAAAGCAGCAAACGACGTAAACTCTATTAGTTGCACTGGGCCCATGCATAGAGCTCTGAATAGCTCTAGACACCTGTGCCTATGCCCTTAGTAAATAACACTTGTTTCAAACCACAAAAGAAAGGGGGAAGAGGGGAGGATTGGAAAGTGATGTGGGTTAAAGAAGACAACGAATTATGTCGCAAACGGGAAGACAAATTTTGTAACAAATCCTCCATGATCAATTCTTAGGTTAGTTTAATGGCTGGGGGGGAAAAAAGCATGGTGATGAAAGTGTGTGGGTTTTCATTGATCGATATCGGTGATTAATCATCCAACTAATTACGGTATCGGGTAATTAAGTTATAATAATTTCGAGTCTTAGTGAGGTTTTTGGTCCTTAATTGGCTGGTCGGATATTTAAGTGAGAGGCAAAATGGAAAGATGGAATTCATCAATGTGCACCACATTGTTTTGAAGGGGGGAGGGTAAAGTATGATAAAGAGACCCATGTAGGTATTTAATTTTACCGAGCACGTACGAAATTTTGCAATACAGATTTTAAAGCATTTTATTACGTGTTATATTAGGACATAAACATTACAAAACACTACAAAAAGATATTGCAACACATTACTATTTATGCTATAATAATGGTTACCATTACTTTTGGGACGACGTGTATTTTAAGCTTTTATCATCTGTTTTAAGACTTACAAAAATGTTACTATTCTATTTTAGTATTCAGTACTGTGACAGCCTTTCACTTTTACTAGTGAATAGAGAAAAAAGATAAGCAAGAAATATAAAGCCTGATTGAAGACAGTCTATTCACGAACTAAAAGAATTTTTCAATTTGAATTTGGAAAAGAAAATTTATATGAAATGAGAAGGCGAACATATATATATATTACGACATTTGGAATTATGATCTTGGAGAGACATGGACTTGCTTCATCTCCTCATTTGCCCTGCTCTTCCCCATGTTTCTATTTGGGAGCGTTATGGCGTGGCAAGAGATGCCCTGAGTTCATAGATGTACTGATGTCATTTTTGTCTTTTTGTTTTCTTTTTGTGATGTTCAGTTGTCTTGTAGCCATTGGAAAAAACAAAACAAAAAACATTTGGAATTAGAAAGTAAAAGTTTGGGCCAGTGTAATTATGGAGATGGTCTGATTTGGGTTATACTATTGGGTTATTTGAATTATAAATCTGTTTTTTGAAAAGCTAGGTTTTAAAAAATTTTTAATTGTTTGTAGCAAATATACTGTAATAAATTATATTTTACACACATTATTATGTCAGTTTAAACTATTATATGTAGAATTTTAAGTAATGTGCTTCTGAACAGCAGTCAGAACAAATTGGCCGACTTAAAATCAACTGTAATGAGGCTTTTAGTTAACTTGCTTTAGCTTACTCGCTTTTTAGTTAACTACGGTTAACTATGGAACTGGTACAGATATATTTCAAAATAAAGATCAGGAGTCCATTTTCTTTCATGTTCCTAATATAGCAGGGATGCACTCACGCCCGTTTTATTCTCTTCTGGAAAAAAAAAAGAATTCTGCTTACTAACTTTTGTCTGTCTGTGATGTTCATTATCTGTAAATAAAAAAAATAACGTGAACAGTCACATCTCGTCAAACAATGGCACAACTTTTTGACAGTGCACACTTACAAAAAACAGAAATGAAGTCACAAAAATAAAACAGAAATATTTGCACGATGCTATTTTTAAGTTCACAGAATAACGAAGTCTATTAAGTCCAGGCCTAATTAGGTCATGCGAAGAAAGATTACAAGAAAGAAAAAAAAAGTTCTTTTAAATGCCCGAGCAACAATTTTCTCCTAGGGGGGTTCTATCAAGGCCAAAGGAATACAAACTAAGAAAAACCTCCTTAAAAATTAATGGGATAAAAAAAAGAAATATAGATACACACACACACATAAACGAAAATCGCACTCTGTTCTTGTGTTTGACCAAATCTACTCACCCGTGAAACGGGTCCTCACGTATTTACAGTGGTGAACAACCTCATTCCCGATGCCATTCATTCGGAAACAAATTCCTCTGAGATACTAATTAGTTATAACTCTGCAGCAGGTGTTAGACGTGTCAGTGCTGCTCGTGATGGAACACTGTGGGAAAAGGGAAAAAAAAAAATGGAAGATAGAGGTTAAAAGAAAGTGAAAGGAATAATACAGACGCACACACACACACAAAAAGATGTAAAACAGAAAAAAAGCAAAACGATAAAGTAAAGCTTCTTGTTCTACTTATACCGATTATAAAAGATTATATAATTTAGGATTTCGACGTAGTTGCGTGTTTAAAGAGCCATTCTTTTATGCCGGCAGGAAAGTCGTGATGAAGTTGCCATTTTCTTGGATGGTTTGAGTCATTGGAAAAGAATTTCGTCTTAACCCGTTTATGTATAATTTATCCACTTAAGTTTATTGAGGTCGCGGAACATGGGCGCCCATACTTATGGGCAGGGAGAGGCCATGCCATCTCCCATATTATAGTTATTATTTACGTTCTGGTATAACGTAGAAAAGTTTCCCAACAATAAAATATAGTCTCTTTCTGTAGCAGGACCCTTAACTTGAAGTGGTACAACAATAGTGTCTTTCTGTGGCAGGACCCTTAACTTGAAGTGGTACAACAATAGTGTCTTTCTGTGGCAGGACCCTTAAGTTGAAGTGGTACAACAATAAAATATAGTGTCCTTCTGTAGCAGGACCCTTAATTTGAAGTATTACAACAATGAAATATAGTGTCTTTCTGTGGCAGGACCCTTAACTTGAAGTGGTACAACAATGAAATATAGTGTCTTTCTGTGGCAGGACCCTTAACTTGAAGTGGTACAACAATAAAATATAGTGTCTTTCTGTGGCAGGACCCTTAACTTGAAGTGGTACAACAATAAAATATAGTGTCTTTCTGTGGCAGGACGCTTAACTTGAAGTGGTCTGGTATAACGTAGAAAAGTTTCCCAACAATAAAATATAGTATCTTTCTGTAGCAGGACCCTTAACTTGAAGTGCTAGAACAATAAAATATAGTTTCTTTCTGTGGCAGGACCCTTAACTTGAAGTGGTGCAACAATAAAATATAGTCTCAGACAGAACACACAGGTTCTCTGAACAGCCATTAACGTTCAGAAAACTGGTATCTTTCTGTGCCACGACAGTTGACTTGTCCCCCTCCCCCTGCAAACAATCATCGATGGGTGCCTAAGTCTCTGAAAAATACGTATGTCCTGCAAGCCCACCACATACGTTTGCACCAATGAATTCGGCGAAAGCCAAGTAAATTGCAAATATTTATTGAGTTCAAAGATTGAAATACAGAGGTGATATCCCATTCCACCTCCCTTCATTGATCACGATTGACAATTTTTAGCCAGTAATCAAAATTGACGATATCGTTAGATGTGATTACCGACTCAACAGTTTTAATCCTTAATTTTTAGTTGTGGCATCGTCAGTCTTGACTACTGACTAAAAAATGTTCAGTAGTTAATCGCAATTAAATGTTAATTGCTAATCGTGTTTTTTTTTTTTGTTTTTTTTTTGCCAACTCTACCTCCCTGTTCGTTCATGGTCTGTACAAGTGAATGGATATTGCACATCCGAAACGTTCCATATGCCTGCATAAATATTTTCTTTTTGTGTTACTCGATCAGAACGATATTTATAAAAAAAAGTGGGGTGGCTGGAAAGCCATATGTTTCTACGCATCATACTTGTTTTCCTTTAAATGACATTTCCCTGCTTGTCTTGTTTCCATCACTGCATTTTTCAAGCCCGTGACATCTATACGGCGACTGAGGCATCGCACACCCGTTTATCGTCTGTCTACACTGTGTTATGGAACACGCGGCCTGTGTCATACCATGTCGTTACTCGAGTAAAATTTAGAAGTCCAGACGCATTAACTTTTTCCCCTCTCTTTCTGTGAAAGCATGAAGTATGCACAAGCATACTAGATTTTTCTCATAAAACATTTTGCTTTCCCTTTGGATACTAAGATATCAGATAGTAATGAGGCAACGAAAGATGTATTGAAATTATCATCTTTTTCTTAGTGAGTTACGGTGTGTGGATAGATTCGCGGTCTGATGTAAAGAGGGCATAAAAAGACAGTAAACGACCCAACCATGGCCGAGAGGATAAGGCCTCACCATAGCACAGTGGTTATGCCACTGAAAATGGTAGATGGCCGGGGTATGAAGGTCCCGGGTTCGGGTCCCATCGCGCTGCTGTCGATCTAACGCTCTGGAGTTTTGGTAGGTTTTCTCCAGATGTAACGTGAATGCGCTTTAGAACCCCTTAGAAAGTCCTCCTGCCAAGGCACCCCCCCCTTGGCAGACCGCCCTAGTGTAGCGTTGCCGTAATCACACACAACAACAACCGAGAGGATGAGACACTGGTAGATGGTTGAAGTGTGAAGGTCCCGGGTTCCAGTCTATCGCGCTGTCGATCTAAAGGTCTGGACGTTTGGAGTTGGGCAGCTTTCTTGTAGATGTAACATGAATTCTCGTAGAAGCTCTTAAAAAATCCTCTGCCCAAGGCATTCCCACCTAGGCAGATGTATCTCGAGTAGGCAGTGGCGCACTCAGGAGTTTAGTTTAGGAGTGGCTGGGATTACAAATACTGATGAACTCGGTTATAGTGACCCCGATTATAGTAATAACTCTCTTATAATGTCAAAATATTTTGTGCCACTTGCCCAAAGAATAGAAGCCCACTATCAGTGTAACTCGTTATAGAGCCACAAATACTGATTTTTTCATTGATGTTGTATTAGGTTTTAACTGTACTTCATACACCAACTGTAACTATTTATTTAAAATCCAACGCCTTTTTTTTGTAAAAAATATTTTAGAAATAATGTTTTGAAGACTGATTTTAAAAACAAATATATTTTAGCAGATTAATGACAATGCTTTCAATTTTTAAAGCTTTTCAGATCTAACGCTCCAGCGTTAGGGGTCAGCTGATAGGCTACAGTGGGTCAGCTATATATAACGAGAAACACAATAAAAAAAAATTCTTTCACACGAGAATGGGTAATTTAAGCATTTTTATTGCCTGACAATATTTAGTATTAATTTAGCTTTAAAGTTTATAACGTAAATGTTAATTTTATGGTTTTAAAATATACAGACTCTTAATTTATTAATAAAGTTGGAGAAAAGGGTTTTAGATATCATTTTGAGTTCTAATAAGTTTACAAAATTATATTTTCATAGTTATTTTTCAGACAAATCAAAAACTGTTATTTTACAATCACTATTAAACGTTATACGTATAACCAAAAATCAACAGCGAAAATCAACTTTGTTACGGGTCCTTGCAATACATTTGGTTTTGGCAGCTTTCTCACAATATCTTTACTGTCTGTTGTAAAATTGTCTGCCTCATCAAAGATAAGTGCATATAACCTGGCTAAATTCCTTTGATTTAGTGCATTTGATTTAGTGTCAAATTCATTTTCACCTTTTTCCTACAATTTCAGTAACACAGTGTTTAAAATGCATTTTTTTCTTGCCGTAGACCTATAATTTTTTTTTTCTCTTCTACTTTATATCATTAGGTCTTTCACTCTTCAATTTTTTTCAATCATCTCATATTGTATTGTGATTTTTACAGGTGTATCTGTAAGGATTTCTGATTTTTTTTTTAGGCTGACTCTCAGTTTTTTTTCTCTTTTGCATCAGCTTTAGGGAAAGACTTTTACCATATCTGGGGTCATATTTTTTTGTTTTGTTTTAAATAAATTTCTTGAGAAACTGGAGATTCTGTGGCTGATGTGGAATACTTATTTAGATAAATTTAGATCATTCAAACATTAAAAATAAGAAACTTACAGAAAGACAATAGGGGATTAAATAGGGAAGCAATGGGTCACTGACCCGCTGTGCCCCATTTCAGGTGACCCAGTGTGCCCCATATGAACCAATGTATTATTTTCACCTCAAAATTCTAAATCGTTAAAATATTCATTTAAATAGTATATAATAAAAAAGGAAGTAATTTAGATTATATAAACATATCATATAACTCATATTTACTTGACCAATTTCAAGTGTAATAACATAAAGTCTTACTTTCTTCAAATTTCATGCAGATGATGATAAAACAAAATGGCTAGTCACTGAACCACAAATATCTTCAATGACCCATTGTACCCCGCTCTCCAATATAACAAAAAAAAAAAAAAAATTCCTAAGTTGTTTTTTCACTTTATTGAAGACAAATTTTTGTTATGAACCATGTTATGTTATGGAAGTGTTTGTTAAAATATTTTTCCTTCATTTATTTTTCCTATTTATTTTATTTACTTTTATTTACTTACTTATTTACTTATTTTTAATAGCTAAAATGATTTAATAATTGTAGCTTTAAAGAAAGCAATCAAAATAGCTTAGCACGGACATTAAGTAAATCTATATAAATAAAATTAGACTTTTGTCTGTACATTTCTTGGAAATCAAAAATTTTGCGATTTCTATCCGTTTCAAGCACCCGGGAGTCCGGTGCGACCCTCAAAAAAAAAAGTTTGTCTGTCTGTCATTCTGTCCGTGACGCTTTTTTTGTTCAAGCATCACGTAAAAACGACTGAAGCGAATGATATGAAATTGGGTGTCTTGATAGGTGGTCACTCAACTTAAAAAATAGGCGTCGGATTTTTAAAAAAACCTGATTGGATTTTGAGATTTTGCGAAAATCCTTTCAAACTGCGTTAATTTGTGCTCAAGCATCACGTAAAAACGACTGAAGCGAATGATATGAAATTGGGTGTGACGATAAGTGGTCATTCAACTTAAAACATAGGTGTCGAATATTTAAAAAATCTTGATTAGATTTTGGGATTTTGCGAAAATCCTTTCAAACTGCGTAAATTCGTGTTCGAGCATCACATAAAAACGACTGAAGCGATTGAAATGAAATTTTGCGTCATGATAGGTGCTCACTCAACTTAAAACACAGGCGTCGAATTAAAAAAAAAACCTTCATTAGATTTTGAGATTTTGCGAAAATCATTTCAAACTGCGTAAATTTGTGTTCGCACATCACGTAATAACTGCTAAGTCAAAAAATGATATTTGGTGAAATGATAGGTGGTCACCCATCTTAAACTATAAGCATCTAATAAAAAAAATCGATCACATTTCGAGATTTTGCGAAAATCGTTTAAAAGAGTGAATCTTTGTTCACGTATTACGTAATAACGACTAAAGCGAATGATATGAAATTGGGTCACATGATAGATGGTTGCTCAACATAAACTATAGGTGTCCAATTTTTTAAACATTTTTATTAGATTTTGAGATTTTGTGAAAGTTCTCTCAAAATACGTTCATCAAACATCACGTAATAACGGCTAATACGAATGATACGAAATTTAGTGATATGATAGGTAGTTGCTAATCTTGATTTATAGGCGGTGAATTTTTATAATATTTTGATTACATTTTCTAATTTTGTGAAAACCGATTTAAAATGCTGAAATTTTGTTCCAGCATCACGAAATAAAGACTGCAGGGAATGAAACGGAATTGGGTGACATGATAGGTTGTCACTCAACTTAAATTCTAGGCTTCCAATTTTTAAAAAATATTGATTAGATTTAGAGGTTTTGCGAAAATTATTTCAATATGCGTAAATATTCGTTCGTGCATCACATGATTACTACTAAAGCGGATGAAATGATATTACTTAGTTACTCTCTGACCCAGAGATTCCCAAACTGTGTGCCGAGGCACCCTGGGGTGCCGTGAGAGTATGCCAGGGGTGCCGTGGAGATAATCAAGAAAAGTCTAAGTTTTGGGGGACTGCAATAAAAAAAATCCCCTGAACCGATATCCCACAAAAACGTTTGCCAAGCCGATTATCAAGTGGGCGAAACAAAAATAGTCAAGTTCTATATCCCTTTTCAAAGAGATTTTGATAGTTAGCCCAATAAACTTATAAGAAACAATCAAAAATGTATTCAAACTGTTTAATTCTAACCTTCATCTTCATATTGCTTTAAAGGTAATCTGTCCTGAAACGTTCTCAACCTGAGAAGGGTTCACAGAAATGCTTTTAGCCTGACTAGGGTGCCGCGAAGTGTTTTTAGCCTGACAAGGGTGCCGCGGAAGAAAAAAGTTTGGGAATCCCTGCTCTAACCTGTAATATTTTAACAATATATAAAAATTCTAACTTCGCTTTTTTTACTTTGGCGACAAACTACATCCATTCTGTGTACTCCTACAATGCTGACGAAAATTCTTGCTTTTTGGAAATTGCATTCAGTACTAACCCGTCAAGGACGGGTACTTCAGCTAGTAAATAATATATAGATATAAAACTTTCATGGTAAGTACTTCTGTAACCTAAGTAAAGGATTGAAGTAGTTGAAATTTGTTTTTATCTTTGACCATTACATTTTCACATACCTTGAAAAAGTGTAATTAAATCCAAGCAGTCGAAAATATTTAAGGTTAAAAATACTATTTTCGGAAACTGCAAATGAGTGTGCAATCTATAAAAAAAGTTGAAATTTTTTTTTTGGTCTCACATAATTTTCCAGAAATGTAAATAGAGTAAATAACATCAATCATAAAAAAACCCCTAAAACATTTAACTATTAGAAATGAGATTTCGTAGAATAATATAAAGATTAAAAAGCTCTTTCAAATGACATCCATTTAGGAATCTCTCAACCGTGAGATCACGTGTCCACGTGTTTGTCCCTCAACTCAACAGAGACCGGTGAACGAACTTCACCTCGTTGCCAGTCCGGCAAAAACAAATTCCGAAGAAATACCTAATTACGGGTAGCAGGTGTTGAGCGTCTATAACAGCATCATCTCATGTTTAGCACAAAAGAACAGCATCGGATGTGACATTATGCAAACGCAAACGCGGTTGTTCAACTTAATTCAACATATAATGAACCTTTTTTTTATTATTTATATATTTTTTAATAAGTTCGGCCATATAAACTTTTTAATCTGACCGCTTCGGGGAATCGAAAACAATGTTTACGGGTAATTTTCCAATGTCAAAAACGATTTCGATCCGGGAATTCAGGCTATTGTTTAACGGCGGTTAAAAACGTTCGTAGGTCTTGTGGAATGTTAATGAAGTGGCTTCTCTGATTCTTTTGCAACTCTCCCGGTTATGAGACGAAATTTTTAAAAATTGTTACAACCAGGATGTAAGGCTTCGAATCTACTTTTGGCTAACCAGATTTAACCCTTAACGCGCAGTGTTCCCGCACTGGGAACACTAAACTCAGACGTTTTGACTGTTGCCAGTCACGAAAAATAGATTTGATTTCTATGAAAATAGTGGCGGGTGACATAGCTCCACGAGAATCCTTTACTTTTTAGCACGTCGTTTCCCGTAAAAAAAATGGTCACGATTATTTTTAGCAGCACTGACATCTGCTGAAAAATGGAAGAATGCGAGAACAGCTGGATACATATTGCCCAATGCTGAAAAAAGGGCAGCCGTTGCCATCGCTCGATTTAACTACCAGCAAGATGGCGGACGATCGAAACGTTCATCGCGTGCCACAGATCTAGAGTACCTTTTTTGACGACAGCTGGCTGTGCGCGATGAACGTTTCGATCGTCCGACATCTTGCTGATAGTTAAGTCAAGCGATGGCAACGGCTGCCCTTTCCCAGGATGATCGAAACGTTCATCGCGTGCCACAGATCTAGAGACCCTTTTTTGACGACAGCTGGCTGTGCGGCACAGCCAGCTGCGTCAAAAAAAGGGTCTCTAGATCTGTGGCACGCGATGAACGTTTCGATCGTCCGCCATCTTGCTGGTAGTTAGGTCGAGCGATGGCAACGTCTGCCCTTTTTTCAGCATTGGGAAAGGGTTGCGCCTCAAAGGGTTAATGAAGTGGCCTCGCTCATTCTTTTGCAACTCTCCCGGTTATGAGACGAAATTTTTAAAAATTGTTACAACCAGGATTTAAGGCTTCGAATCTAGTTTTGGCTAACCGGATTTAACTACAGTGAAACTTAAAATAAATAAAAACTTTGTAAAAAACATACAGAAATGATACTTATAACAGGATACGATCATTTCGACTAAAAATTTATTCACACTTCATTATGAAGACTGAATAAATTTTCAGTCGAAACAGTCTGAATAAATTTTCAGTCTGAATAAATTTTCAGTCTTGTTATAAGAATCATTTTATGTGTGTTTTTTCAGAAAGTTTTTATTTATTTTAACGTTTAACACCAGTATTTTCGTAGTTTTGTTTATTTGGACTATTAACACTCGCTTTTGTTTTCACTGTCTCTCCTTCTTTCTTCGTGTTAATCATGCTTATTTCTTTAGTGTTTTGGTTTTCTCGCCTTTTCTTTTTTCCAAGTGGCAGCATGCTTGTTTGTTTATCTTTTTCAGTTCTCACTGTTTTGTGAGTATATGGGATTTGACTGATGAAGACTGAATAAATTTTAAGTCGAAACGATCGTGTCTTGTTATAAGTATCATCTTTGTGTGTTTTTTCACAAAGTTTTTATTTATTTTAACGTTTAACACCAGTATTTTCAGTGTTCTTTCCCTATAGTCAAACTTCTTTATAATGAGTCCTGTTTTAACAACCACCCGGATTCAACGAGGAATTTGGAAATACTTAGTTGGTACAATGTTAACTCAATTGGAACATAGTCGCTTTTAACGAGTAAACTCTGGTTATAAAGAGCAATATTTTTGTGATTCAGAAAACAGGGTGTTTATAAAGTCTCAATGCATTTTTTGCTCAGACGAGCTTTATTCTTAAATATAAATTATTTACATGACAATGCAACATAACAGAACGCTTAATTATTACAATTCAATGTGCCCCCCCTCCCAGCATGAATGTTTCGGCACAATTGCCACCGTTCCACATCACTGCCAAACACTTTCTATAAGGTTCTTGGCTCTACACGATCACCAGACTTAAACTCCTCCAGACTTTTTCGTATCTGGTTTTATCAAATCCAAAGTGTACCGAGTGAAGAGTCCAAGCATTGAGCAATTAAATCAGTGAATTACGAATTCAGCAGCTGAAATTACACCAAGAACATTACAGAAGGTGTTCCCGAGTGTAGTGGAACAGTGGCAATTGTGTCTAGACATTCAAAGGGGGAGGTGGGGTGGTACATTGCCATTTAGTTTTCTATTATGTCGGGAACGTTGCGGGGAAAAAAAATCGGGGGTTTGCCCAAAGGTGAAAAAAGTAGAATTTCTCACAAAAATGTTTGATTTGTTGACATCCAATTAACAAAAATCCAAAATTTCGGTGCATGCCCAGCCCCCCCCCCCCGACTACGTCAAGGTTTCATGTAAAGAACTTATATTTTGTAACCCATTTGGCTCTGACATGCGTGCAGTGCAAGACCGCACACGGAGACCGAAAAAAGGGGCGGTCAAAATCTACTTATTTTTCATTCCATTGACTATGTAATATCTTTGTACTCAGTGACTTAGCCAAAAGTTTTTCATGCTGGGGGTTACGACTACTTCAACTCATATATGTGTATAGGTGTGTGTGATAAGGGAGTGAAGAATATACATTTTGTATGGCAAAAAATTCCTCATAGGGGGGGGGGGTTATGAACCCCCCTAACCCCCACCCCCTTGGTTACGCCCCTATTTGTATTGCATCACTGAAAAATTACTTCAGTTATTTTTAATTAATACATAATTTTACTTCCCTATCTATTGATATGCAAGATGTGATCAGTTGAATTTAAATAATATAAAGCTGAATAAAGCTCGCCAAACATACTATATGTAAAATAATATAACTATTTTTCTCGATGTGTGCTTTTCCTTTGTTGTTTCATGAGAAACAATTTTATTGTCATACTATATTCCTATGTATATACTTTTTGGTTCTTCACTGAAAATTCTGACCCAATACTAAATGCATATAGCTGACCAAACAATAAATGCACACATCACGGCCGAACATCTAGAAGCAGTCCAGTATTGACATGTGTAAGTACAGAGACTTAGCCAGGGGGACTTAACTTCATCCCCATAAAACCGTAATTTTTGTCGACCAACTTATAATAATCAAACTTCTTAGTAAGGGAAATTCTGCCTTTTCTACTTTTTGGGCTACCGAAAATTTTCTGGCTTCGAACCTAATGTTTTACTAATCTTGCTCGCATTCTTTAATTCGTAAACAGGGAAACTTAAAGTAATGCAAGGATTTTCGCGATTTTCTAGTAATACTTATTAATAAATTCAGTAGGTATTTGCTATCATTTTTTTTAAACGCATTATCTTTCTGTCATGTAATTCATGACAATATTATTATCTATCACCAAATATATTCTACAGATACCAAAATAAATAGTTTTGATTATGGAAATATTATATAATTGTTTGCATGAATTTTTCAATAATGAATCAGTAATTCATAATTAATAAGAAAAGATGTATGATGTGAAAAAATGTTGTATGTATATTTTTAGGCTTTTAAATAAATTTTATGGATACTTTCCTTTTCATGAACACTTAAATATGAAATTGTTTGCATGAATTTTTCAATAATGAATCAGTAATTCATAATTAATAAGAAAAGATGTATGATGTGAAAAAATGTTGTATGTATATTTTTAGGCTTTTAAATAAATTTTATGGATACTTTCCTTTTCACGAACACTTAAATATGAAATTGTTTGCAGGAATTTTTCAATAATGAATCAGTAATTCATAATTAATAAGAAAAGATGTATGATGTGAAAAAATGTTGTATGTATATTTTTAGGCTTTTAAATAAATTTTATGGATACTTTCCTTTTCATGAACACTTAAATATGAATCAGTAATTAATATAAAAAATTATGTATATTTAACGTGAAAAAAAAATGTTAAAAGAGTGTGATTTTGGATTTTTGGATTACTTTATGAAGTAAAATTTGCTGAATTACATTCCTTATTTTAGAGGATATTTTTTTTAATTTGAGATTTCTCTTAAAAGTAACCCAATTTTTCAATGATTTGTTAACCATTTGACTTTTCAATGAAAATAAACACAAAGTTCTGCATTTTGTTTTTTCCCCTGATATTCTGAATTCAAATCTGAAGTGAAACTCTACGGTCACACAAAATACCTTTGTAAAAATTATGTGAAACAACATAATATAATAAAGTAGATTTTTTTTAAAATATAGTGGTACGTTATTTTCCTCTTTTCATCAGTAGAGTTGTCTAGTGTTAAGGAAAAGCTGCACGAGGACAATCTGAATAAGAAGGGGTGCCTTGGGCGGAGAACTTTTTAAAGGGTTCTAACACTTATTTGCGTTACGTTGAGAAAACCGCCCAAAACTCCTGACCGTTAGATCGACAGTCACGTAGTAGACCACAAATCTGGAGCTTCACACTTCAGCTATCTACCATTGTTCATTGTCTTATATGCACTCGGCCATTGGCCGGCTTAGATCAGTTAGAATAGTAGTACATCGGGTTGATTCCTACTTTAGGACCCCCACTCTCGCCAACGCGACGATAAATATTGATATACAGTTGCCATTACGAATTTTGTATTTATATTGCAGCCATACGACAAAGGGTTTACTCGTAAATTTCTCTCAATAATCAACCGGTATTCCAGTTGATTTTGCACGTGATCAGTCATGAGTTTTGATCTTTGATAAGGCTGCTGCCTACGAAATGCTCATAAGATGTAGTATTACGTAGGCAACGATAAGCTTTAGTATCCTTTTACGCATTCTCGATCTTTTTTTAGAAAATTTCTATTGGCTTTTACCCGGTAAAGTATAATTTCGCAAACAGTGGATACTAAATTCCTGTTTTATTTTCACATTGGTACGTATTAATAGGAGCAGATGATTTCAACTCATTTATATTAGCATCGTCAAGCACAAATAAATCTGATAAGGAAATTTGGTTGCTAGGGTAGCTTTAAATATTAAAGTATATATGTGTATTATTATTTATTCATTAATAATATAATTTAATATTACGGACGCAAAAATTTCTGGCATCTGAAAATTAGTTGCTAGAACAATTTTAAATGTTAATATTTTAACTTATAAGAATTGAGTTCTTTTCGAATTTACTAATTAATAACTATTTCTAAACAGCGGATTCGGTGAATTTATATCTATTCTGTTTCTTAATTTGGTGAAGTGTTTTAAATTTCCCTTGCAAAATTTAAAAAATCATTACAGAATTAGTTCTTTTGTTAATTATTTTAACATTCTGATTTCATTTCCTAAAATTTTTGCGATTCAACATACTTCATTGGTTAAAATAAAGTAAAAATTCACGAATCCGCTTTTAATAAAGGAAATACATATAAATTTAAAGAATCTGCTCTTAAATTCTTGTCAAATGAAATCATTTGGAACATGTAAGTACATCATTACATTTATTTTACTTGCCAACTAATGTATTTTTAATAATTATCTTCAAATTCCGTATTTGGTGCGTTGAATGCTGAATTGTTCACATTAATTTAATCCAGTTTCTCTGCGAAGCGTTGAAACTTGTGAGCATGCGCGATCACGGACTATTGACAGGAAGGTTCGCCAAAACGCGGCGATTTTTTTCGTTGGCGAGAGTGGGGGTCCTAAAGTAGGAATCAACCGTACATCGAATTTGTTTATTTATTTATTTTTATTTTTTAGGTTCCGAATACATGAGAGTTAGATAAAAAAATTTCAGTATGTTTATGTTTTTTCAACAAATTATAATTTATCTGGAACAGCTGAAGAAGTCCTTGTTTATTGTCCATTTCCAACTGTTGGAATACAGCATCGGGGACTGCTGTGCTGCTGTGTCAAAACAGCTAATTTAGTTTGATAGATAAATGAATGATTTTTTTTTTCTCTTCCTCTCATTTACTTTCCATTATTCCAGAACACTTTTTTTAAAAGTTCTTTCTACAAGAAAAAAAGGCAAAGCGCTCTTTGTTCAATTTAGCAGATGTTTCTTGTTAATATCTTCTTCAAAACAACGAAACCATTCATTCATTGTAAAGTTCCAATTTGTAGCCTTGTTTCATGATGTTTTAAAAAGAGTTTTTTTTTTTTTCATACTTGCGTTGAAAAATTGGTACGATTTTATTTAAAAAAAATATTTGTGTGTGTGTATTTTTCTTTTTTTTCACGTCTTTTCCAATTAAAGGAATAATATATACCCAATAAGCAGGGCCTGAATAAGACATTAAGGGCGGAGGAATTGCTACACATTTGTAACTTGTTAACTGGAACACGCCTAAGCAACCTATGTTTGTTAGAGTAATGATTGCCGTTTGTCATGTAACGCTCTCCATTGAAAAGTGTATTTAACACAAATAGTTATTTTATTAGGACAAGCCTAGGAATTCTCTTAATTTTCCTTTCAAAGGGAAATAAATGGATACTGTAATCTATATAAATAAAACAGAGTGTAAACTGTCCGTTTGTCTGTCTGTGTCTCGCGTAGCTCCGAAACGGGTGATCGTAGACCTACCAAATTTTGTACGGAAATTCTCCAAGACGGGTCTCGACACACCTCGAAGCGATTTTTTCGAAATTCGAATTAGAAAATGTTTTATTTTATGTTTTGTCCGATTTTTAGAGATTTTTCTTGCGTAATACATAATAACGCCGGTAATTGCGCTCGCAAGAAAACGATATTTATATCATCGTATAGAGGAGAAAATTTTCTTTTAAAAACTATTTGTTCGGACTGTGTAACATAATTTGCAGATTTTTGGGAATTTTTCAAATAAAATTAAATTTGACGCTGACTTTCGAAAAATATTTTTAAAACTGCTGCATCTTGAATTCTATCTGTCATAACTTTTTTATATTTGGGCAAAAGACGGAGCACACAATTCGCCCACTTTTAAAAGAAGAACGGGGGAAAATATAAATTTCGAGAATTTTTAAGTAAAGAAGGATTTTCATTTCAGTAGTACCTGCTTATGAGTTTCGGTTTGATATCTTGCGGTTTGGTTGTCATGGATACAGTAACAATGATTAAAATTGCCAGTTGAAAAGAATAAATAAAAACGGGTCCCGCAAGCAGACGATTTCTTTGCTTGGCTCGATTTCCTTTTATAAATACTGGATTTATTTGTGAGAAGAAAAATTAAACTGCATAATCTAGAAAAACAAATTTAAAGCCTTTATAAATAGCGCAGTCTTATCTCTTATCTTTTTGTAAAGGGTTGCAAGAGAGGGTGACGTATTTTTAAAATTAAAAAAAAATGTCCATTTCATGTAGTGTCTGAGGTATTTAACGCTAAAACGTGAACCTAAAAGACAGCATGTCTGAGGAAATAAGACATTTTGAAAGTGAGAAGTTCACTGCAAACGGTCCATTTTCACTTTTTTGATACCGAATGACGCTGACATAGTTTCTTTTTGTGTGTGTGTCATTATATTGCAATGATCTCAGGTTATTACATATATGATGCAAATTTTAAGTCAAGAGTGAAATAATTTTGCTTTTTCTAGATTCTACATCACTGGAATTATTTCGAATTACACATGTGAGGAAATTTTTCGTTTCCTACCGTGCGAAGAACGGGCACGCAGCTAGTGATATCAATAAAACACCGCAACACACGCTGCGTCACAGATGCAGCATTTAAAGACCCACACCCGGAAGCAACGATGAGTGCAGGAGACGAAACCGATATCTATGCAACAATTGTCGAAAATAGGTTAACTTTTCATGCTGCAGTAGTAAGCGTGCGAATGATATGAAAAAGTTCTACAATTTAAAATTCCAGGATGACTTATTTTTCTAGAGTGCCATTATTAATTTTTTTCCCCCCCCGTAAATATTATCTTAACTAGAGAGCAATTTTTTCCCCTGTAACTTTTAGGTGTAATTTAATTTTGTTTTTTTCTATTTTCAAAATAAAAAAAAGTATGTTACAAGGATTAAATGTAAAAGCTGAAGAGAGGAAGAAAATAAAAACTATTTTCTGATTTCTTCATTTTTTTTATAGAATATTCATTATTTCATTTTTAATCCCCTCCAGTGGCCAAGCGCATAGCGATCTGAACTGGTAGACGGTAGGTGCCTGGTTCAAAACCAGGTTGTGTCCAACGACCTAACCATTCGGAGTTCTCCGTGGCTTCAGCCGAAATTTAGCGGAATACGGAATAGGACCCTTTACAAAGACCCCTCCATGGAAAGCATCCCATGCCTAGGTCCCACGAGCAAATAATTGACTGTAATCCAACAACAAATTTTATTTTTAATCATAATGCTAGCGAAAAGCTTTTCTATATTTTATTTTAACCCTTTAAGTCGCAGTGATCCCGCTCTGGGAACACCCAACTCTGACGTTTTGACTGTTGCCAGTCACGAAGAATAGATTGGATTTCTATAAAAAATAGTTGCGGGTGACAGAGCTTCAAGAGAATCCTTTACTTTTGAGCACGTTATTTCCCGTAAAAAAATGGTCACGATTATTTTTAACAGTACTGACATCTGCTGAAAAATGGAAGAACACGAGAACAGCTGGACAGATTGCCCAATGCTGAAAAAAGGGCAGCCGTTGCCATCGCTCTACTTAAATACCAGCAAGATGGCGGACGATCGAAACATTCATCGCGTGCCACAGATCTAGAGACCCTTTTTTGACGGCAGTTGCCTGTGCCCAGCACAGCCAGCTGCGTCAAAAAAACGGTCTTTTTTCAGCATTGAGAAAGGGTTGCGCCTCAAAGCTTTTCTCATATTTTATTTTGAAAGCACTTTATAAGCAGACTGTTATTCATATTAATATACAGCATTATGTGTGAGCTGTTTAGAGCCAGTGGCGGCTCCTCCATTTCAACACGTGGGCACGTGAACCCCCCCAAAGAAAAAACTAAAAAAATAAACTTATTAACAAATTAAAAATTGAAAAAAAAATATTATGTACATTTCTAGATTTTGTGAATTTAAAACTTGAGTTTTACTCTCCCCCCACCCCCCACTATTATTAAATACGCTTATAGCTAACGCACTGTTTTGCAGAATTACTACAGCACAGTATTTCCTTCGCTCGCACGTGCGATCGGAAATAAATCCCTTCTGAACCGGTCTTTGAGAACAGAAGCGGACAGTCCCGGTGGAAGTAAGGCGCTGCTGATGTATTCATTCCGTTCGCACATTTTCAGTGTGCACACGGAGAATTGTCTTGTAGTTATCTCTTCAGTATTCTCCCTCGGTTTGTTATGCTATGTTTTTGTAGGTTCATTTTCTTATTATTTTCTTTATTTTTATCATTTTTCACTACAATATTTTTTACAAACTAGTGTAAATAATTAAGATGGGAGTAAAATAAGTATTCCGGAGCTAAAGCAATGCCTTTTTTCAATACCATCCTTTGAAAAATAATTGAAATAAAATGAATCGAGACAACACCTTGGCTGAAACTTATCTTGGTGATGAAATGTAAGACGAAACATTACTTGTGTTCTTTCAGTTGCATGCGTTGCTTTCCTTTTACTGCTGGAAACGCAAATATATTTCAACGTGTAAGCTGCGTCGTATCTGCATACTTAATTTTCGAAATTTATTTTGTGAACCTCCATTTAAATAACCCGCGAGCCGCCACTGTTTAGAGCTACATAGTTTTGTGACTCGCCACGCTATTTAAATTTGTCCTCGTTATATCTTCTATAAATTAGCGCCTAAAAAACGTACAGCTTAATAAGGTTATGAAGAACATCTTCTATCGGATATCGCGATATCTTGGGGTGACACTAAGCAGCTGTTCTTTGCTTACTCTGCCCGCCCACGAAATTAGTGGAGGGCGCGGCTCGGAATAAGCTAAATGCAATAATGAGAGCAAATTTAATTAGTTTTGTATTACAGATGGATCCACTGAAAACTATTTCTACTGAACTAATTCGGTGTATTCCATTTAATAACAGTTTTGTAGCATGGATATTTGGGTGCTTAAAACTTCCGTTAAAATTTGGAAATGGATATGTAATGTTAAGTTGTTTTCATGGTAAAATTTTCATGCAACTTTAAAATTTTAAAAATGAAAAAAAAAAAAACCCTACATTGATAGACAGATTTGTAATTACTAAAAAAGTAAGCTCTTACATCACTTCTAGCTTCAATGTTAAAACATATTGTATAATACCTGAGTGTTATAAATAATTTAAATTATAGATGCATGGCAGTGAAAACTGGAATGAAGTGAACGAGATTTTACGTCAGCCGCTTGGAGGGTAAAACTTTAACCCTTTGAGGCGCAACCCTTTCCCAATGCTGAAAAAAGGGCAGCCGTTGCCATCGCTCGACTTAACTACCAGCAAGATGGCGGACGATCGAAACGTTCATCGTGTGCCACAGGTCTAGAGACCCTTTTTTGACGACAGCTGGCTGTGCCGGCACAGCCAGCTGCGGTGCCATGTGGCACGCGATGAACGTTTCGATCGTCCGCCATCTTGCTGGTAGTTAAGTCGAACGATGGCAACGGCTGCCCTTTTTTCAGCATTGCGCAATCTATCCAGCTGTTCTCGCATTCTTCCATGTTTCAGGAGATGTCAGTGCTGTGAAAAATAATCGTGACCATTTTTTACGGGAAATGACGTGCTCAAAAGTAAAGGTCGAATCTTTTTTACGTCGTAGTGGACTGTGCAATGACATCAGCGGGCGCCATTTCTAACAATTCTTGTAATAATTAATCAAATACATTTTTTGGTCACTTAACAATGTAGGGGAAGGAGGAGTACCATGAAACAAAATTTACTATTTTTTTCCCTCTTCAGAAATTTGCATAAATAAAATTAATGGTCACTTTTAACCTACTCTTTTCCCTACCTAAATGAATTTTTTATGAGTTTCTAAATAGCATCTTCATATGTAAAAAATTACAAAAGGTATATCTGCCAGTGTTTCATTTTATCCCATACCGGGATACAAAGGAAGACTTAATAACACTTCATAAACGCTCAAATAATATGAGTCGAAATTCAAATTTCAGCATACATGCTTTATGTGCATTTATAATGAAAATTAGTGAGACATAACGCGAAATTTAAATTTAATAAAAAATTATTCAAGCTGATATAGCTTAATGTGAAAACATAATACTTTTATTAGAGGTTAGCCTCTAATTTTTCGTTTTATATTAAATTTATTTAAATCAAATTTAAAAATTAGCATTTCTGCTTTCTTTTCTGCACCACCTGAAGGAACAAAGGTGATAGTTTTGATACAATTTGAGTTTTTTCAAAAATGTATGTTTCCAAAGAACGTACAGACTTGAAGCTTGGACACAGTCATTTAACTTAAATGACTTCGCGTTCCTAAGTATATTATTCTTTCCAGAGTACATTTCTTTGTGTTTAAGTTCACCTTGATTAAAATGTAATCGTTTAGAGCGATACTGCTTGTGTCCCCTTTGATGCTTTCTAACACCCTTCTGAATTTGTCTGTCAAATTTGAGAACATCCTGTCTATATCTGAAACTGAATCTTGGTTCAAACCATTTTAATAATAAATTGTAAAATTTACGCCAGTGGATCTACGGGGACTATCTCATTCTTCCAAAATATTTTGCTGATGCTGTAAGCCTCTCCGCCGTTATATTAAGATGATCGATTTGAACGGGTTTGTGGTTTTATTCTAGTACCAGACGTACAGTCAAAAATCGCTATTGTGCCAAAAAGGATACAGCACCGCACCTGTGATAAATTGAGTCACAGTACTCTTTTAACAGTTAAAGATGAAATGTAGAAAACTGATCCAACTGACGAAACTCGCCTCTCGTTCTGTTCTGATGTTCTAGTTCTTGAAATGAAAGTAATATATTTAAAGAAATGTGGAAAAAATACACTTTCTTTTTCTAGAATAAAAGATAAAGATATTATGACTAATACGCCAGTTACGCATTATCTGGAACAGTGGCTCAAGTAATCCTTGTCCGAACTATTGCACAAATTCTCCTCTGGAAACATCTATCTTTTTCCTAGAGGGAGAAGCTTATTTCAGTGCTAAGTAATTTTCCCCTTTAAATATCTTAGCCATAAACAATGGATACGCTCATTAATAATAATAATAATAATTAATAATGACGAATCTTCTAACCCAGGCACGTGGCTGCAACGCCTACTTTTTAGTCGGGCCTATAAGCATATATAATGTATAAATCTGTATTCTGTAGGAGCAAGATTACAAGGAATTTCTCTAGGCTGTATGAACGTATATGAAAATGCAACTTTCTTTAAAAAAAAATTCTTCTAAAATTCGTTTAGATTTTTTTTTTTTTTTTGGGTCAACTTCACCTTAAATTTCGTATCGTGCTTTAAGACAGCTGACTAATTTTGAAACATGGATTTTATAATAAAGACTCAAGGCCTATTGTATGCACTCCTACGAACAACATTTTCGTATAACCCCAAAATTCAATTAGTCTTTCTTGTCAAACACCACTAAATTTCTATTTTATATTCATTTAATAACCACAACAACAAAAAAAATTAAAAAATTCCGAAAGCGAATAAATAATTAAAATAAATAATGCATCAGTTTACAAACACACATTAAGGAGCGGTGCACTAAAAAGGACAGCTGAATCTTTTCCTATTTTTTAATTCCTCTCCAGTAAAAATATGTGCGTAGGGGGAAGGTGATTACTGCCACTTGTTGCTCGTCATCATACAGGGTGCTTGTGTGACACTTGGCAGCTGCTCCCGAAATGTTCTCCAGCCACCCACATAGGGGGATATGGCGCAGGCCGCCCTCCGCACGCAAGACGGCGGTTCTAGGAAAACTCGGCGAAAACACATGCAAAGCATCTATCAACACACAAACGAAGGGCGCTGCTGCACATTTTCACAAGATTCTAATATTCCTGGATGACGGAACGGGGTCAGATGATATTCCGTGGATTTTGTTACATATTTTTCGAGGTATTATGCACCAGATATTATTTTCGTAAAAGCAAACCATTCTTGCGATGGGCTTTTTTTTTTTTTTTTTTTTTTTCCTCTCTTAATTTTTTTGCCTGTATGAGTGCGTTCAGAAACAGTACTGATGAAATGTTGAGTGCGCTCGTATTTTTTTTTTTTTTTTTTTTTTTTGTCTTACATTTTTTTTTTTTTTTTTCGTGACTTTCCGACAAGAGTAAAGAAGGGAGAGCGGTCTCTGCCTGAGGAGATGAAGGAGTGAAAAGATGTCACCTGTTTGTGATGAATAAGAAAAGGAAGAGGAATCATTTCGGGCGCATCGAATGTGAAGCACTTTCGAATCGAAAAACTGGGGACTAATCAGTATGGTGGTTCCAACTCTGGAAAAACGGGAGAACTCTTTTGATTCCATAGAGAAGAGTTTATGTTTATTCAATTAAAGCATTATTAGCATTCATAAAATGAAAGAAAAGTGATTGATTTTTTAATTGGTAAGAAATGATTATTAAAATTGAAATTTTGTCCCCAATTGCCGTTTTACATTTTGGGGATTAATTATAAAAATCCTGACACTGCGGATTGTCCCCAAAAATTGGACACTTTTGGTCACCTTAAAATAGTAACATCTAGCAATTAACAGAGCAGCATCTAGTAATCTTCGTTACATGTTTTTTTTTAATTCTATACAGAAGAGCTTATGTTTATTCAATTAAAGCATTATTATCATTCATAAAATGAAAGAAACGTGATTGATTTTTTAATTGGTAAGAAATGATTATTAAAATTGAAATTTTGTCCCCAATTGCCGTTTTACATTTTGGGGATTAATTATAAAAATCCTGACACTGCGGATTGTCCCCAAAAATTGGACACTTTTGGTCACCTTAAAATAGTAACATCTAGCAATTAACAGAGCAGCATCTAGTAATCTTCGTTACATGTTTTTTTTTAATTCTATACAGAAGAGCTTATGATTATTCAATTAAAGCATTATTACCATTCATAAAATGAAAGAAAAGTGATTGATTTTTTAATTGGTAAGAAATGATTATTAAAACTGAAATTTGTCCCCAACTGCTGTTTTACATTTTGGGGATTAATTATAAAAATCCTGACACTGCGGATTGTCCCCAAAAATTGGACACTTTTGGTCACCTTAAAATAGTAACATCTAGCAATTAACAGAGCAGCATCTAGTAATCTTCGTTACATGTTTTTTTTAATTCTATACAGAAGAGCTTATGTTTATTCAATTAAAGCATTATTATCATTCATAAAATGAAAGAAACGTGATTGATTTTTTAATTGGTAAGAAATGATTATTAAAATTGAAATTTTGTCCCCAATTGCCGTTTTACATTTTGGGGATTAATTATAAAAATCCTTACACTGTGGATTGTCCCCAAAAATTGAACACTTTTAGTCACCTTAAAATAGCAACACCTAGCAATTAACAGAACAGCATCTAGCAATCTTAGTTACATGATTTTTTTTTCCAATGGCAAGTCAAATACAAAAAGAAAGTAAAATAACACAAAACGGAAAATTATAAAATATGACGGTAGTAGTCTGTTTCAGGAGCTCTCGAGCTTGCCGACACAAAATCATCTCGAAGTTACCACGAAGTGATCTACAGCAATGGAGAGGGCCTTTATTCATTGTTCCTGCCATTTTGCAAAGAGAGCAGAAACAATAATCAAGAATTCCTATGCGATGAAGGAGTTCGCCAAGACCAGTCATGATCCGTTAAGTTCTTCGTTGTATATACTTTATGCAATTTGCATCGTATTGGAACAGCTTTAGAAAGTTATATGGTATTTTTCTGTGAGCAAAACATCTAGCACGGACTTGGATGTAGGACTAGGGATGGACGCGAGACGAAAAGTAGTCCTGTCTCGCCTCGTAAAATCCCTATACTGTAAAGTTAAAAATGTTTGTCTGGTCTCGCAAAAAACTGTAAATCTCTGTTTCGTCTCGAATCCATCCCTATGTGGGACGATCATCGAGTAGCGGCAGACGGACAAAATAACGTCAGCCTCTGAAAGGAAATCACTGACCTTTTTTTAACAATTAGCTCCCTCTAGCGATGTATACCAACGAATCATGATGCAATCTACAACTAATGAACGCATGTGCATAACATAAACTTATTGATTACGACTTACAGCGCCATCTTACAAAAAGAAAATTCTTTTAGCTAGTTTGGAATACGTCGATGAAAGTCCTACGTCCAAGTCCATGCAGCCAGTCAAGATATAATGTTGTTGTTACCTATGGCTGAAAAGGAACTCCGTCCAAAAACTTCTGGCCACTCTCATAAACATCAAAAATACAGATAATTTTTAAAAATCATCATTAAAATGGGACAAGAATTCAAACACCAGGACATCTATAAAATTACAAGTGAAATCTGTAAAAAAAAACAATTAAAAGTCTAGAGGAGGAGCATTCAACTGTTCAGGATGAGATCATCGGCGATCCAATAGAGCAGGCAAACATCACCTTTAAGTTGTAATGTCGGGCCATTGCCAGGGCAGACGAGCAAGTGTTCTCTATTTACAGTGTCTGTTTTACAGATAGGACATAAGATTATTTGTCATCATGCCTATTCTCTTTAGATGTTCGGATTCCTATACAAGGCAGCGATGTTCAGCTCTCAATCTAAAATTGGCCACATCCGCTTTACGGTCTGTGAGAGAATTCTTTCCAGTAATTTTTAATATTCTTCCATCGTTTATCTCTGGATTTATTAGATAGATCCGTGTTATAGTTCATCATGATTTTCTCTCATATACATATTTAAGGGAATCCAATGGAATAGTAACCTCTTCAATATCTGATTCTGTACCTTGTTTAGCCAATTGGCCTGCTCTTTCGTTACCATCTATATTCACACGAGATGATATCCATTGGAATTCTACAGTTTTGCCATTCATAGCTAGTTCCCGTGTAATTCGTTTTATTTTACTCACGGGTGAAGATTCTGAAAGATGTTGGAGTGCAATCGTCTCCAACTATCTATGGCTGATCTATGGCTGATCTTGAATGGACAAGATTGGCAGCCTTTTCAAAAGATCCTATTCTGTACTGCAGATTGCTTGCTCACAGCCAAGAAGATCGCGTAGATTTCGGCATCGACGTTGGCTAAGTGTTTACTCACTGGGGCATAACCGTGAGAACTTTCTGCTGTGCATATCTGCAACCGGGGTATCATTCATCTGAGTTCCATCAGTATACACCCAGATCCATTCTGGCTCAAGATAATTATTGTCCAACAACGATAAGTCAGTTACTTTCAGAATAGCTTCTAGTTTGCTTTATGTCCTATTTCCGTCCAACTTTAAATTATAAGGTAGTCAAGAAATAAAAATTAAGAACTTTGTAACAGAACACACAAATATCAGGTTGTAACGAAAGTTTTCCGCCAGATTTGCTTGAGTCAGCTCACGCGGTACCCAGCTATTGACCTTATATGCCAAGTTTATGCAATGCTTAGCGCGACCAATGGACATGGCACTAAAGTCTGACTCTTTTAGCTAGCTCTCGAGGGGATGAATATTTTATCTTCTTCCACAAATTCTGGTAGGCGGGCCTCATCAGCATTAGTAGGATGACCAGAGCGCTCTGCTTCTTTAATATCCTAGTCCTCGTTTTTGAACTTTCGGTACCAAATCTTCACAGTGTCATATGATACAACAGTAGTACCTTAAGCTGTACACATAATTCAGCGTCATTCTGTAGCTGAGACTTTTTGCGACAGAACTGAGAGTAAATGATGGATCAATATGGTAGCGTGGTAGTTCTATTTCAGGCACCTTATACTTAATCATAACGATATTGTTTTACAGATTTCACAACACAGTGCTCTAAAACAAGTCTTTTCTTTCAAATAACAAAAATCGTTTTACAAAATATTGGCAAAGACACCAACGCAAACTGCTTGTGCAGGCAGTACTTGGAGTGGCGGAAAACTTTCGTTACAACCTAATAATAACTTTTTAGGTGTATTATTTTGTAAAGATCACACACACACATATTTAAATTTAACTTTTAAACACCAGTTTTTGAGCGATCTTATCAGTCAAGAAATACTTGCTTCGAAAAATGTTTGCTCCGTTATTATTATTTTTTTTTTCCATTACTGATTATGTCAATTTACCATTGTGTAATAGAGAATGTCATCCAATTACGCTTGAAAAAATTTAACATTAATTTTAACATAGTCTTTTTTTTATGTAGCGCAGACAAAAATTTTCAACAATGCATTCAAGTATCACCTACTCAGTAAATGGTATAAGGTAAGAATTATTATTTTCGGCCCAAAAAATAAGGTATAATCTTGTAATTAAACCAGAAATTTGAGTGGGCTGCTATCAGAATCCCTAAAACGCAGCGGGTTAATCCACTATGAGAGACTGAAGTGCTGTTTGATGTCTACAATAAGTTACATTCAAGGAGAAAAAAAAAGTGTTATTAATTAATACCCTAATTTAGGTATTTTAAGGTACCATTATTACCTTCTTCAGTATCTTTTCTAGTCAGAAGTGAGTAATTATGCCAAAGCTAATTAATCACACCTTTACGATGGTAAACGGATGCCTGCCCTAAATAGGAGCCTGCCTGAGACAGCTAATATTACTCCACGGTGTCATTAATACTCAGCACTGATAAAGATCGAATCTTAACTCCATTACGGTGTGTTTATCTCAGTTACTTTGTATTTATACAGACCAATTTTTTTCAATTTATATCAATTAATTTTTTTCCCAAATTCGCGTTAAATACCAGTTTTGAGGTGCATTCTTCTGCTACGCCCGACTTGCAGCGATGTGTTACCATGTGACAACACGCCTTCCAATTATCGGGAACTGTCGTTTATCACTCGGCTGCCGATTAGTTTGAAAAGTGGAGACAAAATGCCTCGGATTGGGGTGGGGGAATTGCGCAGTAATTAAAACGTCTAAATAGTGACATATTCTTAGTAAATAATGCTTCCAGACTGACTAGAAGCTTTCCTTTACCTGAATAATGTAATTATTTCAGCGACTCTGCAACACTTACAAAAACTGGAAACAATATATATATATATATGTATGAAATACCATCACGGGTACGGGAAGGTTGTTGCCGTGGCTTGCCCAGGGTGGAACAAGACTTCGCGGACCGTGGTGCTGGGCAGGAGCGGCTCTTATAATATCACGTCGGGTTGAGCGCAATATTCCAGCATCGGGGTCTCGCGGTCGGAGGACCGCCGCTGGAGTCCGCAGGGCGCAGAGGCAGGACGGTGTACTCGGGCTGAGGCTGCTGTACGGAATGAACCACTCCGGGATTACGAAGACATATTTTTATTTAATTTTCACACAATTTTACATGGCGACTGAAGTCACGAAAAAGCCCCTCGCCGATCTGCGTTTCAAAATATATAACCTCGGATCACGTGTTCTATAAAGTATTACATGTTCCAAAAGAGGTGCATTTATTGGTTATTAATATACCCGGGTCTGCTAGCCTTAGGAAATTCTTGCGAGGTGTGGCGCCAGAAGACAGTGAGAAAGAGGGGAGATATATTAATTGCGTTTGAATTAGATTCCGATCCTGGAACAAATCATTTGTTTAAAACGAAAGTTACTACGCCCTAAAGAATTTTGAAGAAAGCAAAAAGAAATTTTGAATTTTGAGAGGATGTTTAATTTTTATGTTATATGTATAATCAGGGTGACTGCTAATTTATGGTACAAACTTTGAGGGCTGGTACAGGACACTGTAACAATCACATTTTGTATAGGAATGTATGGTCAAAAGGCGAAGCGTCGAAGCACAAACACAGGAAAGGACAAAAGCAGGAGACGGAGGAGAAACGGAGTTAGTAGCTGCTTCCGTTGCCGGTAGATTGCCAGTCGGCGTTGATTGGGGGAAGAGAGGCCATTCTCGTTTCAGTTTTCGTCCATTCACCGTTAGAAACCGCATGTGGTTTCAGCATGATGAGGCGCCAGCCCACTTCACCCTAGATGTTCGTCAGTACTTGAATGCGACATTTGGCATGCGATGGATTGGACGTGGTGGATCTATCTCTTGGATACTCCGGTCTCCCAATTGGACGCCCCTCGATTTCTTTTTATGGGGCCATCTGATGAATGACGTGTATGACACTCCAGCAGACTCCGATGAAAATTTCGTTGCTCTAGTATCCGTAGCTGCTGCACGTGTGCGTGAAATTCCCGGTATCTTTGAAAGTGTTCGTCAATCGCTGCAGCGACACTGCCAAGCATGTATCAATGCTGATGGACGTGATTTTGAACACTTATTGTAAATTAATTTCCACTTGTAAACGAGGTTGTGAAAATAAGGCACTTTCCCTATCAATTTTTCCCTCGTGTTGGTGCTTCGGCGCTTCACTTTTGACCATAATTTGTTCTTTCCTCTATTTGTGCTTCGACGCTTCACTTTTGACCATACATTCTTATAGGAAATGTGATTGTTACAATGTCCTGTACCAGCCCTCAAAGTTTATATATATACACTCACTGGCAGTGGCGTCTCCTGACTTAGGGCGTTGAAAATGTATTAGCCTTGTAACCGTTTTTAAAATTGACAAAAATTCTCAAACAGCTGCACATTTAAAACGGGGAAGGGGAGCTGTCTCAGTGTTGACCTGTTCACTCCCATTTTTGGGAAGGAACAAACTTATTTACTTCACTGCATTCACTAAGCCAGTCTCGAATTTCAAGCAAATTCATCGGAAAATATCTCTGAAAAAACCAGCACTACTTCTGCCTTTCACATGAGTCTACATTGCGAGATGAGAGAATGGTCAACCCTTGTAAATTATTTTATTTATTTATTTATTTATTTTCAATACAAGAAAGGGACGAGAGAGAGAAAGAATTTTTTAAAAAGTGTCTGGATAACATTATTAGAAGCCGTCTTTAAAATATGTTCGGTTATTCTTTTTGGAACATCATGCACAATCTGCTTTCGGAGAATTGAATTGCGCTAGAGACTCAGAAAAATTTAGAATGTCTTTTCATAAGTTGTACTATGCGCTGTTACGAACAAATGAAACTATGGGAGTTACGAAACACCCAGAAAAAAAAAACTGAATTTCGCGATATTTTCCTGAACAGGTAACTCCCTTTTCGAAGGCGATTTTTGTGCTTACGAATTTTTCCTCAAAGTTGCTTGAGACATGGAGCTTTACTATTAGCGTCAGTCCTTAGTTCACTGCGGCTCAGAAGCATTATTAATTTATTTCGAGTATTTAACATCATTGGTTTGCATTTAAAACTGTCCTAAAGTGCCGTTACGACATTCGCAGAATGTTTTTGTGGGAGAAAACTGAAGAAAGAAAATGTGTGGAGAAGAAGTCCAATAGGGATATCACACTGAGAAAAATCCGAGCAACTTTCCTTGCAAATCAAGTTTCCGGCCGATTTCCTCCGCCGTTACCTTGACGACCGCGGACTCCAACTTTTTCCTTTCCGTAGGAAAAAAAACTGAGTCGGACGAAATTTCGGCCAATCAGAGTACTTCTTCCTGCTACGTCAGAAGCAATTTCGAGCAATGGCGACTATGTTCGAACCTTGGCAGCTTGGCTCGATGTCAGAATCACGTGTAAATAAAATTATGGCCGCGTTCAAGTGGACTTTGGAATTAGAGATTGCTGCCCATCCGATGCTGCCGAAATTGCTGCCGATCCGATGTAAATATACCAACGCACGATAAGTAAAATAAGAACCTGCACGCCAAATGAGCGATGCGATGACTATTTCGCGTGAGAGAGAGTTTGTTTACTTTCGCAACCCTTAAAGATAACCACGCCTTCAAGACCGTCGGAAAAGTTGGTCCAGCGCGAAGTTGCTCGGATTTTCCCTTTAGTGTGATAAGGCCACAAGGGAGAAGGGGACATTTCCAAGAGAGAATGTGAGGGTGCTTCTTTCGACCTCCTGGCTCTCTGGCTGTGAAAGCGTTGTAATGGGAATCAACGCCTTGTCCAGCGTAAGCTCAAGTTAGAAGACGTAAAGCGCATGCTCCAGTTTGTGGTAGTGCGAATATAGCTAAGCCGCGCGCTTCCAACGTCTTGCTCATCTGGAGAAGCATGTTTGTATCACATCGCAACGCCTCGTTGTCGGGTCATTCGGGAGGCGGGCGACGAATTAAAAACATTAAGATTCTTATAATTCGTTAAGTTACCGGATTTTCCCTCTGCTTTTGATCGGACGTTAACACACGACTTGTACACTCTGAGAAAACGCCACTGCTCACTGGATTTCCCAGGAGGAGAGCTTTTAGGCTGTTTTGCGAGACGCCATTTTTCCGTCTCGCGTTCATTCCTAAGTCTATGCAGTTGGTCTTGTATATTGATGTGAAAACGCTTGCGCTTCAAAGGGTTATACAGACAGGGGCGTAGCCAAGGGGGGGGTAGGCGGTTCATAACCCCCCCATGAGGAATTTTTTTGCCATACAAAATGTATATTCTTCACTACATTATCACCAGTGGCGGCTCGTTATTAAGGGCCAGAGGGGCCTGGCCCCACCGACCAAGCACCATCTAAATCAAAGTATCTTCCTATTATGTAAGGCAGTTCTTTCAATAATTTACCTTCATTAAAAAAATACACGCGTTTTACTCTATTTTAATACTATCCATTAAAAAACGCACTTAAAAAAGCGATAGTTATACGATTTTCCCCCTATCTAAACCATGCTTGGGCCATGGTCTGGCCTGCCCTGAATGGGGCGTCTCTTCTCCGTTCACCGGGTTGACATATTTGGCATTGAGCACAAAGCCATACTGACGCGGAATTAACTTGGCTTCCAAACGGCTTATTTGGCGCTGCCTTCTGGGCCCAGATGTTCGGGCCCTCGCACGGTGATCTACACGACCGTACGGGGAAATTTCGGCAATCGGTAGCTATTGGCGAAATTTTCCGCTTAGGAGGAAATCATTTTTTATTTGCGTGATCGTATTTTTGCAGTGCAGTCAGATATTTTTCTGTTTTGTTTTCTTGATTTACGAAAAGCGATGTATGAATGTATTTTTTATATATGTTATTTATTTTAAAATAATTAAATCATCTAAAAATTATGAACAGGCAACTATAAAGAACATAAATATTTAAATGTGGCTTTTTGTTTAGTAATAAAGTAAACTTTTCAATTTAACATAACTACGTAAAAAATAGCAAAAGTTGTATAGTAAATTCGATAATTATTTGTCATTTGAGAAATTTTAAATACTTACGCTGTGTGAACGTGGGGATAGGTTGTTCTATATGTATATATATTTTCGCGATTTTAATTGGCAATATTTTTTTCGGGCCCCGCCACTGAAACGGGTCACAAGCCGCCGCTGATTATCACACACACGTATACATATATATGAGTTGTAGCAGTCGTAACCCCCACCCCCATGAAAAATTTCTGGCTACGCCCCTGTACAGAACCATTTGAAAATACAAATTTAGAGACAAGGACTGACATTTTAGAACAGTTTAAATTGCGTTACGTAACTGATTGATGGGTTTTCCGTGCTGAGAAATGACTTATGAAAATAAAGGAAAAGCGGTCCCAGGTAAAATATTCCCTTCTGTCTAAAAAATCAAAATGATCGGTTTAGTAAATAAAGCTATACGGTTAACTCTTCTCTTCTTATTACATGAGCTTGCATTGAACTAATTTCTTTTAATTTGCCAACTAGTAGTTCTGCTATCACAAGAACGGAATTCTGCTGACATAACGAACAAAAAATACAACTCAGCAATAGTAATTTTTTATTCTTTCATTTAAAATTGTTGTGTGAATTTCACAAACAGTCAATAGAGTACTGCATTCATTTGAGTTCAAGATTCACATGTTTCTGCTGCCCCACGGTTAGGGATCCCAGAAAAACGTGAAAATTAATCTAATTTACACTGTATTACACAAAATATTTAAAGGCTAAGAAAGCCACATATGTGATGTCCTCTGGAAGTCGTTTCAACACGTGCACACGTTTCAAAATATTTTCTAATGACTACAGAACCGGTTTATCCATTAGGCTTAGTAGGTTTTAGCTTATGGTCCCCGACTATTTCAGAGGCCCAAAAGCTCAAAATCAAAAAAGACAAAATAGTGCAATTCATCAAAAATGTACGAAGTTAAAAGAAAATAATAGTGCAAATTTAAGATTCTATGTTCATGAAGGTAGAACAGAAATTCAATTTATAGTAAATATATTTAGAACTATTAAATAATCCGCAAATCATAGTAGTGTAGTAAAATTGTGTGTCACTCAAGATGCTTAATTAAATATATTTTACAAAAATGGAAAATTTATTTATTCTTAGCATAGCACGCATTCTACGTTCATGGAAGAACACGGAAAGGGAAGCAGCATCCGGCTTGGCCATTGCTTCGGTGGGTGAACTCCTCTCTGGGCTGGATTGCTGTAGGACCGTGTACGCTAGTGGGAACTGGTGCACGTAAAATCCGCCGTGGCTCCAATGTCCTCCCTGTTCCAAGGATACTTCTGGGGATGCCGATTTCAGGTGGGGGTTGGTCCCTCATCTGGAAATGGTTCAAAATTAGGGACCAACAAGCAGAAGTTCAACCCCCTCGGTGGCAATGACACCTATTTTCATGGACAATGCAATCGTCTGTCAATGAACAGGAGAACATCGCATGCATGATAACGAAGGCTAACAATTTGATGAATTATGAAAATAGAAGGTTTTGGAATGAAATTAGAGAATTTTTGCAAAAGGGGGCATCTCAGATCAGGGGCGTAGCCAGGGGGGGGGGGATATCGGGATATATCCCAGTGATGAAATGCCGTATATAAGTTCATATCCCCCCCCCCGAAAATTTTTCCTGGCTACGCGCCTGTCTCAGATATTTCATTGTCTAAGGATCCTTGTACGTCTTAAACAGGCTTGAAATAGGAATGCAGGTTTGCACAATTGCTCCTAATCTATAGTGAAATCTAAAGTATTTCTAGAGCACGAGCGAACTTTACAGCCTTATTCGTGGAGATTAAAAAAAAATTATACCAATTTAAAATCACAATAGCCTTTCAAAACCGTGTTCTCTTTCTAATAACTCATCAGATATCGCCTAATCGCATTCTTACGAACAATAAGGCGTCAAGTACACATCAGCGGTCGAAGTTAATAGATTTTTTGCCGATCCCACAGAGCTTCCCTAATTAACCGCCTTTTCACACGGCGAAACGGCAGCGATTTATCACCAGGCAATTTCCATTCAGGCCACCTCGGTAGCAGGCCCGAGAGGCCGGACCGTCATTACTGTAATTCAGAACAGAAGCGCCCTCCAATAATTTCATTAAAAGATAGAAACTTTGTTATTTAATCTGATACGAAAAGACCCAATTTATAGAGAAATTCGCACCTGTTTCGGCAAAAAGAACTTCAATTACTTAGGTTATCGTCAGAGCCAAGGGAAGCTGCATCATATTTTTTTACCAAAACGAAAAAAAAAAAAAAAACACCTGCTGAAGGAGAGAAATTGATTAGGATCAAATCCACCCTTAAAAAGGAATATAGGGTGTTAATCTGTCCTGAAAGTATATCGATTAAATATCGTTTATCATTTCAGATAAGATCTAGCTAGCCCGATACTATCATGTATGGGTAAAAAAAAAAAGAAGGAAAATCGAAATTAAGTTTATAGCTACTTTTTTTTCTGGTTTGCCGTGGCACTGGATACAATTACTGCGAAATTTCTATTAAACCGATATTAATTGCAGAGCGAGGCTGTGAGAAGTTTTCGATTTTTATCGGGTGATTGATTTATCGGCTTTGTAATTAAGCAAGATTGAGTTTATTTTCATTTCAAACCGTGCATAATAAAGAAAGTTTCCTCGTAATTTTATCTTTCTGGGCATCTTGATGATGCGAGAATGCTGTCATGTAAAACAGATCCGAATATCGTAAGCATCGTTCATCCACCGGATACTGTTTATGCTACTCGTATTTCACATAATTTAAAAGTGTAACGAGTATACATGCGCCTCTGTGGATTATCAAAGCGCAGGACTAAGCAAGTCCTGTGCTTTGATAATCCAGGTGATAATAATCCACTATATAATTCCCTGTGCTTTGATAATCCACTTTGATAATGCATTCGTTACATTTTACATAATTTTAAAATGTAACGAATATGCATGTGCCTCCGTAGATTATCACAGGACTTGGCTAGTTCCGCCTCTCAATCTTCATGATTTATCAATACGTGTGAACGTACTTTCAAATCAATTTATATTAAGGTTTTGATTTATCTTTAGTAAAAACTCTAGTTGGATGATTTTGAAGCTTCCTTAAATTTAAAGACCCAGGAGGGGAGGTGGGGAACGGTAGGGGGCCTAGTTGGACTTTGCGTTAATCAAGCTCTGTCAATAACTATTCCTCATCCATTGCAGTTACTAGTACCATAGCATTTCGACTGTATCATTGTGCTGTATGAGCAGAGTGTTTGTTCATGTAGTGTTTAAATTAACAGTTCGTGATTAGTATTTAAGTACTGACTAATGTTTGAAAATAGCTTTTAAATAGCGTTGATTTATTATTGAAAAAAAAAACACCTTGACTTTTTATGTTTAGATATTATTATAAATTTATCACTTGTGAGTTGTGTTAAAAAAAAAAGGGACTTATTTGAAATTTACTGAAAAAGTATTTTGGATATTTTTAATTCACGCTAAACATTTAAATTAATTAGTTTTCCATTTTGTAATCAATTTTCAAAATAGTGATGTTTAAGTTTTTATAATTGAGTCACTCTCAGGGAATATTTAAATAATATTAAATAGGTTGCTAACATTTGATTTGAAATATTAGATAATATTTGAATTTAGTAGCTTTTTGTCATTCTTCAGTTTAGTTTAAATATATTATTGAAGTTGAATGCATTAACTATGAATATCATTGCGACAGTTTCCAAAGAGCATATTGAAAAGCGTAGGATCTTTTTTTAGCTTTTTGGTACTCTTTATCTATAGAGCCTCGACTGGCAAAGATAAATTTCTGCTTGCGGATCGATAAAAGGACCTTGGTTCAGTCAAATAAAGGAAGTAGATTCAGTAATTTCCTTCGTGTCGTGTGTTTATGTGTAAGACACAATTTTTTTTTAAAGACATCTCATTCGCGACAGATACGCATGATATTAATTTATAAAAGTGTAAATATTGTAACTATACCATCCTTCTGCAAGATATGACACAAATTATTATGCTTTGCTCAAGGGTGTTTGTAAATATCATGTGAAATAACGTGGTAACGATTGCAGCTCTGCTTGATAAATGAAGCTGAACCATAGATGTATCTACCTGAAGTTGGTGATGCAGCACATAAAGTTGTTCTTGTATTCTGCGCTAGCCTACCAAAGATGGTTAAATGTTGAAAACCTTCTTTCCGACTTGTTTTCATCAAACCATCCACCTAATATCCCTTACGCAGGTAAGAAGTCTAAGCGAACGCTAAAAAATAGCTATTTGCAGTTGATAGCAGATTGAAAGTCTGAAACATGTCCTAAAATACTTGGTGGTAATTGCTGTAATGCCATCACTAGCTGACGACATCAGAATATTTCCATATTATTAGTATAACATATAACTCTTGCGTGTTGATCAGCAAAACTTTACAAAAAACATTTAAGATCTGATCCCATGCTTGTGTGCATTTCGGACTCTAGAGCTTTTTGGTATAGGTATAGGAGTTACTATAATGCCCAAAACAGTGCTTGCCAACCGTTGATGTTTCGGAATCTGATAGGCAATGAATAATGTGACCATACGTCCCGTTTTGAACGGGACAGTCCCGTTTTTTGGTTGGCTTGTCCCATTGTCCCCAAGCACAGCTTTGGGACACCGTAATGTCCCGTTTTCAGAAAATGTCCCCTGCAATGTCCCTTTTTTAGAAAGAAAGCAACCCACGTTAACGATTTCAATAAAGGTTCTAAAAATCTAAAATTATCCAACGGCAGTGTCTGTAAAAAAAAAAAAAAAAAAAAAAAAAAAAAAACCTAGCCTCCCTCCCTCCCCTCTCGTGACGCAAAGAAAACGCCGGGGATGTATTGTTTTTGTGTTTGTTCTTTTAATGTTCTTATTTTTTGTAAACTATTTCAATTTATTTCTTTTTTTTTAGTCATGTTCCTCTTTTGCTTAACCCCCCACCCCCCGATATCCACTTTATTTTCCCTTTTCACTCTATAGTTTTCTAAGAATTTTTTTCCTTCCGACTTCCTTTTCTTCTGTGTGTCCTTTTGTTTATATTTCTCACTTTCCTACCTTCCTGCCTTGTGCCGGATAGTGCTTTTGAATTCGAAGAAGGGCCTTCCCCTTGTACCACCCGAAAGTACGTCTTGCACGATTTTTTATTGTGTATGTGTGCTTTAGCAAAGTGTTTTTTTTTAATTTTATTTTAAAATTAACATTAACACAAGCTTTTTTGCGCGTTTTCTTAACAACTAAAGATATCCAGACCTGTCCATTCAGTCTCCCTACACTATTACCTTAAAAACAGTAGATGTCCCGTTTTGAGGAAGAAAATAAACACACTATTACCAAAAAAGTAGTAGATGTCCCGTTTTGAAGGAAAAAAATATAGGGTCACGTTAGCAATGAATCACCATATTCCGTACCGTAATGTCTTGCTAAACAACGATGATACAAAAAAAGTATAAAATTTACCAATTACATTGTATTTGTTTTCAATATGAGAGAAGTAGCATTATCGTGTTGCTATTAAAATAGATCGAAATGTAAAATTTTACTGTGCATGTTCTTATAAAAATAAATAAATAAAATAAATAGCATTATTTTTACCATCTTGTTGTTAAAAGGAACTCAATTGTAATTATATCTCCAAACTTTATTTCTGTCTTTTGCAGGCGGATTTCCTGGAATAGTGACACACCCGAAGTCAAAATTTGATACAATATTATAAATGAACAGATTAAGATGGAAAGTATAGAAAATATTTCTCATTTAAAAACTAGTTTTGGTATTATTGCGTAAAGCAGATGAACGGAAATTTTATTCTATTAATAACTTGATACTTTGCAATGTCTTATTTGAGCAGCTGTATCCCAAAAACAGTACAACCTGTGTAGAAGGTTGAACATTGTACTTGCAGTTATTTGGTTATTTGTGAGAAGACAAGACTAATTGAAAGTATGATATATATATATAGTAAAACAAAGTTCTTTTGCTTTCTGTCGTTTTGAGGCCTCAGGAATGATTTATCTTACACTTCAGAGTCCGTGCAACAGATTTTATCCCAAAACAGCCCATCGTTTAAAGATATTTGCTTCGTTTCCACCTGATAAAACCCAGAAATGTGTTTTGAACGATCGCTATATCGACAGCATCAGACAGAATTTTGACTGCACAATCTATCGACTGTACCCTTCAACGGCAAATCCCCCTTCTGATACCCCTATTCTGATTTCTAAGTACCCTTTCTGTATTCCCGTAATTCAGCCTCGAGTGCACTTACCACTAGGAAAAGATTTCTTTCAAAATAATATCCCCCCACCCCCGAAAAAAGTCCATTGTGGGTGGGAGCTCTTTTTGTAGCTCTCGTCTCGAAGCGGAGTTATGTATGCGTGAAATATGAGTGCTAGGTTCAGACCAAACTGTATTCAAAGTGTGTCCCATACGCTATGTATTCTTCTCTATGGGTATTCTTCCTTTTTTCCCCCTCCGAGTTGAATTCTAAAATGCCCTTATGCGAGTAAGCTGTAACTCTCTGAATCCATTTACCCTCGCAGCTTTTGAAGATGAGGTTATATAGGTTGTTATTTTCCCCCAACTGCATACGCGCCGTTGGTGGTAACAGTGGTAAATAAAAAGAATGGTTGAGTGAACATCTTGCATCAAATGCGATTTGCTGTCGATCGCGATGTTGAAAACGTTTTTCTCTGCGTAAAGTTATGGAGTTGGTTGAGTCATAAGGTTTAGGCTTTCATTGCGCTGAAAAAAAGAACACTTTGAGGGGAAATACTGCATCGCTCATTCACTATATTTTACGAAATTCAGGGTTCTTGAAAGGAAGAAAAGTTTCCGTCCATATATGGAAAAGAATCCGACTTATCATGATCATATGAGTAATGATGCAACTTGCAGCAAAATAACCACTAACCAAGGCACCTGCTGCCAGTGAGGGAAGAGAACAATCCCATCTACACATATCATGGTGTTCCAATGAACAATCCTTTTGTTGTTGTTGTTGAATAGAGAGAATTCGCCTGAATCAAGTAATAAATACTCCAATCCCGCAAAAAGAAAATATATCTAAATCACTCCAGCAAATAATATAGGCTGCACTATATTATATAGACGATTTCAGCTAAAACTTCTCGTGTGTATTTGGGTGTTTCATAAATAAAACTTAATGATTTTCAATGCAGAAAGAGGGTTTTTAGGACGAAAGTTTTATTAACATATTTGACGTTAATAAGTAATGAAAATTTTTTCATGAAAATCAGAAAATGTTTAGGGTTTGCTCATCTCCAGCCAATGTGCTACGGAATTTAGTTTTATGGCTATTTTGGAATTTTTGTCTAATACAAAAATTTTTGATGTTTTATTCTGGCGGATGTTTTTTACGTGTCATTTGACGAGAAAAAAAATCGTTTTGAAAATATTTCTGAGAACAGTTAGGGGTTGCTAATTTCTGGTAAAGTTTCAAGAAATATATAATTTTATGGCTTTTATCGTTTTATCAAACTAAGTATGTGCAGTCACGACGCTTTAAAAAGTTCTTTTAGGGATTCCAAAAGTGATTGGGACTGGAGCATCTGAAGCCAGTGCTGTAAACTATCCTCCTAAAAGAATGGAATATAAAATTAAAGAAACAAGGTCTTATGTTTCGACACTACATAAAGTAAACTGTTATCAATGTTGTTGGTTGCTGCCTGTATCCAAATTGAAGAATTGCTTAATCGGAATTCTTGCAACTGGAATGCCGCAATCATATATTCGAAATCTTCTTTTGCAATATGCTATGGAAGAATTTAGGACCTTCGACTGGGCCTAATATTAGTACTTTCCCAGAATTTCGATTAAAAGGTGGTCAAATATTGAAACAAAGAAAAACCATCGCGAAATCCTTACGTTCTCAAATCTGTCTCGGAAAGTTCTGAAACTGTAAATAAATTATCTGAATTGCAGCTTTATGTGAACAATTTTTAACCTAAGTTGCAGTAATTATTATTTTATTTTTTTTGTGTGTGCTTCAAGGAACTAATTTTTGGGGTTTATTTCCTCTATTACAAAGAGGAACATCACTCACGAGACGATTACAAGGGTTTTCTTGGAGCTATCTATCCTTTATCTAGGTGCCACTCTACCAGGAAGTGCACTCTGTCGTCTCAGTGAAATTCATATCGGGAGTTAAGTATTGATTTAAGATGTTTCAATTTAGATTTGAGGTAAAATAAAGGAGCAGTTTTAGACTAGTATTTTACTACCTACTCTTTGAAGGATACATATTTAACTGATTTTTTTTTCTTCGATATAAAGTCTGATTCTACTCTGGCGGCGTGCAGGCATTTGAAAAATTTGCATTTTCCTTGTGAATCATTAAATTAAATCTTGGCCCTCTGTTCCTTTTGCAATGAGTGCTCCTAACCAACATCTTGATCTCAACGGTCCTACACGATTTACTTTCCACTCACTGCTCTCTAGACACCAAAATCAGACTTACTGCAGTTGACAAACTAAGTTGACACTCGTAGTATTTCGGAGAGCGTCTTGAAGAACTTGCTCTTTTTGATTAGGAAATTTCCACGAACTTTAAAAGAGAAATAGCTTTAGTTGTAGAAAATTTTTCAGGAAAGATCGCCAACCTGAAGTTTCTTGTGCATTGAAAAAGGGGATGATACTCTTCCTCTGTTTGGTTGCCTTGTCCCAGAATTGAAAAAAGACATCATCGCCTTTGAATTGCTTTGTCTCGAAAAATATTTTGTCTTTTTTTTTAATTGTTTGGTGTTTCATATGATTTTTTTTAGATTAGTGACCCAAGAGAATGACCGGAGAACAGATCTTTTTTACTGCTCTGGAGGCTATGAAAAACTTTCCCGTAATTAATTATAGTGCTGGTGTGTCTCTTGCTCAAGAGTATAAGAATGAAATGACTCAGGATGATAAGAATAAGCAGGTCCTGCATACGATTGTTAGAGATGATAGGCAAATGAGAAGCTCGGCCTATATATATATATATATATATATATATATATATATATTGTAACAACCGTAAAATGACGTCAAAGCATCGTCATCCTTTTTAGTTACAATCCATCCAACTAACTCCATGGCGCGGGCTCGCGATTTTCATTTATCCAGTAGTTCGCCTATTGTTGGTGTTCTAAAGTTTTTTTTTAGTAAAAGATGTTTGCAAGAAAATATTGTAAGATGATTTTGTAATGGTTGTGAATAATAAAATGATGTTTACAGCTATAATATATATTTAAAATCCCAATAAATGTTACTTTTCCTCCCCTTAACCGATTATGAACCACTTTTTCATATTTTGTTCTTAATCGTGTTCTGTTTTCAGGCAGTATTTTTTAAAAATACAAATAAATTTAGGTTTACAATTTAAGCGATACATTCTACGAAAACAATAGAATAATGTTTGAAAACTGATCACGCATGTAGTAACCATATATTTCAAACATAAGCAAAATACTCTAAATATTATAACTTTTGAAGGTGATGGGAGACTCCTAATATTATCCAAATGCAAAAAGACACATTTTCCGATTTTTCACCTGCCAAATAGAACCTTATTGACTATCCACCCGACATGATTAAAAAAAACGCATTTTTTGAAAAACTCTAGCGTATAAATTAATAAAAACTTTGTATAAAACGATAAAATGCACTGATCTACAATATGATCATTTTGGCTAATAAAAGGTCTGTCCTTCTTAAGGCTAGTCGGATTTCTAGCTTTTCATTTAACTTCATTCTATTTTTACATGGAGTTCGCACTTTGACCATTTAAAAAATTTATTCAACTTATCGGATGTTATGAAATTCTTCTTATATTAAACACATTATTGGTATTTCCCAGCATGTAATTTATCCAACATTTGTCAAATATTTGATTCTCAAAGCATAAAGTTTTGTGTTCTTGCACTTTTACAATATGGCTTTATAACCAGAATTCTTTTTTCTGTTTCCTTAGACTTCATTAGTTAGCAACAAGTAAGTTAGTGCTATTTTGGCATCATTTAAAGAACACTTCTCAAGGTTTTGTAATTTGATCTGCATGTGGGTTTTGTCAATTTGTATGTTAGATACAAGGATGTAAATAAATGTTCCTACTAAATATTCACGCATCCTACTCCATATGCAAAGAAGTTTTTTTCAGCATTCACATCTAAATTATCCAAATTCATGACAGCATGCATTTGGATTTTTTTTTTTTTTTCATTGAGAACTAGAAAAAAAAACCACGAAACTGATGTATCAGAAATATAATACATCTTTTCTGGTGATGTTCAATGTGATTTCACTACTTTAAGAAACACACTTGAAAAGTTTCTTTGAAAAATCTGAGCAGCTGTTATGCAAATGACCAAGCTTTTAGGTTTCCCAACAGAATTTTTAAGTTCAATTTCACTTGGGGTGACGAACTCTTCACTGCAATAAGCCAGAGGAAAGCTATTTGTTTATTAATTTATTTTTTAATGTCTATAAAGAAATCTTAATAGCTCCTAGCAAACAAGCCTTACAAGTGGCATCACACTGGCGCTTTGTACGGGAAACGGAAGGTGTATGGTTCGAAACCAGGTCGCGTTCGCCGACCTAATCGTTCGGAGTTTTCCGTGGTTTTCTCCGAAACTTCGCATAAAAACGGAAAACGGGTTAAGACTCCTTAGAAAGTCCCCCGCGGAGGGCAATCCCACCCCCGGCCTAGATCCCTAGCGTAGGTAATTGGTCGTAACCTCCATTTCTTGCAAAACAATCGTTTATTATCGTAATTTATAGATCATTAGGTAAAAACTATTTAAGTTGTGTTTTACCCTTTAATGTATTTAGAATATTTTTCTCATACGAATTTTAGTAATTAGGTTTTGAAACGTCGGTATTTGCAATATGTTCAGATAAAAAGACAATTAAGATTTTCTTTTTCTTTACAGCCGCGTAGTACTGTCCATCTTAACATCAATAAAATGTTTTTTTTTTTTTTTCTATATTTCCTAAAGTGGTACATTTTTGTAATGTTAGGTTAACTGCATTTTATTGAACTGAATTCGAAAATTTCTTGGTAGAGTCTAGTAGAATATGCATCGTCTTTGCAAAAAATATTTTTGATTATTACACTATCTTTCAGAACTCAAGCTGCAAGTTATTTAGTGTTTCTTGAAGTGAAGTTTTAAGGATACACATCATCCATAATATTGTTAATTTTTATGTAATATTTTGATTTAATTTAATCTTGTTATTGATGTATATGGTATGTAATGCTTGAGACCGTTATATAGATGATGGCGCTTTAAGGGAAAGTGGACACAGCATCCATATTCTATAGCTTAGTGAAGTATCTTCTGAAGATATTTAAAATATATATATATTTTTTTTTTGTTAATTTAACACAATTTTTTCAAACAAACAAAATTATTCGGTTAGCGCCATCCAAATTTTTGTTGAATCAGCAATGTTGAATTCAAGAAAACGTTTATTTTTTTCTGTGCAGCCTTAAAGGCCGTGTTTTTAGAAGTCAGTTCCCTTACTATCTCAGAGTCTATCTCTCGTGTTATTTAACTGTTCAGATATCTCCCACCACTCTAGTACATATTCTTCTTCAAAGTCTATTTTCTCGTTCGAAATCCATCGCATGTCATTCATTCCACTCCACAATCAAACCTTCTTCCGTGAATAAGAATACTGCCTGTTGTTCTCTCTACTCTACTCTGCAATCAAAAGCTCGTTCGATAACCATCTTCGCGGAACACAAAGGGTTAAGGGGTGGATGCAAAACTCTGCCCAAAAACTCCGCGGCTCTTTTGAACCACCCTCTCTCTGGGTCCCGCAAATAATACATGCGTGAAATATGAATCCAAAAAGGCACGCTGGATGTTATGTGCCTCTCGCACAATACACCCCGACGCGCAGTGTTCCCGGCCCGCAAAAATGCACCCAAACTCGCTGTTCAGATACCTGTAGCGGTTCTGCTTTGATGTCTAACGTTTATGGACAGGCGTGTAAAATGATGCTTGGAGCATGCAGACAAGATCTTTCCGGGGGAGCTGGCTTTTTCTTTCGCAGTCCCCCCGTGGGAAATGAAGTAGTGGCATGTCATTCGGCACGAAAATACATATTTCGGGGAGTAAGTGAGTGTAGCAGAAATTGTAGCATTTGTTGACAAGAATGGGATTGGAAGTATAAATAAGAGGTGAGGTGGATTTGGCGTACCGTAATGGCATTTCGGGATGAAGTGAAACCAATGGATTGGACGCCGCCGATTGTGGAAGTGAAAACAGTTGGTGGAAGCGTGGTGAGAATGTTTTTGAGGATGTCTTGTTTGGATGACCAGTGATCCTTTTTGAGATGTAATGATAGACCTGGAGTGGAAAATCTCCGGTGGCAGGCATGGTAAACTGGGTCACTAGACAGCAATTGCCAACTGCAATAAAGATCTTGTAAGGCATAGGTCAAGAGAGGCTCAGACTGTATTGCTCTTTCATTCACGAAGATTCTGTTGTTATTTAATAAGGCTTTTGCGGTAGTACGACATTGTAGTTGAAAGTGCCATTTATTTACTCATTTGGTTTCGAGTTCATGGAAGGAAGTAAATTTACGGTCAAAGCCGGTTCGAAGAAATCAAAATTGGTAATTTTGTATTGGAATTTTGTGCAGTGAGGCTCAAACTGTATTGCTCTTTCACTCACGAAGATTCTGTTGTTATTTAATAAGGCTTTTGCGGTAGGACGACATTGCAGTTGAAATTACCATTTATTTACTCATTTGGTTTCGAGTTCATGGAAGGCAGTAAATTTACGGTAAAAGCCGGTTCGAAGAAATCAAAATTGGTAATTTTGTATTGGAATTTTGTGCAGTGAGGCTCAGAATGTATTGCTCTTTCACTCACGAAGATTCTGTTGTTATTTAATAAGGCTTTTGCGGTAGGACGACATTGCAGTTGAAAGTGCCATTTATTTACGCATTTAGTTTCGAGTTCAAGGAAGGCAGTAAATTTACGGTCAAAGCCGGTTCGAAGAAATCAAAATTGGTAATTTTGTATTGGAATTTTGTGCAGTGAGGCTCAGACTGTATTGCTCTTTCACTCACGAAGATTCTGTTGTTATTTAATAAGGCTTTTCCGGTAGGACGACATTGCAGTTGAAAGTACCTTTTATTTACTCATTTGGTTTAGAGTTAAAGGAAGGCAGTAAATTTACGGTTAAAACAGGTTCGAAGAAATGAAAATTGGTATTTTTGTATTGGAATTTTCTGCAGTAAATCACTGTAGTAGAAACTGTAGCATTTGTTGACTGGAATGCGAATGGAAGTACATGCAAGGTAAGAGGATGTGATGTTTCATAGTAGCTGAAGTGCAAGAAATCAGTTAGATTCTGCAGACTGTGAAATAGAAATACTGCTAAAATGTTTTTGAAACAGTTTTTTTTTGGGGATTTCACTTGATCCTTTTCAGATGAAATGCATATCTCACATTGAAAATCTTTGGTGGCAGCAGGTGTAGTAGCAATTAATTACCGCCTGCAATAAAAATCAATTAAAACGGAAGTAATATGATTGCTTTCATCTGCATTTAATTTTAACTGGTTTCAACAACAGTTTGAACTATGAAAAATAATACGAATTTTCATTTAACAAAACACTAAGAAACGGAACATCGTGCTTGTGTGATTGATCTGTAGGAAATACTCATCGGACGTGGGTGAGTTTGTTCCCTTTCCAATGATTTAGATCTCCGTAAAAAGATGTAATACTTTCTGAGTATAGGTACCTATTCGCATTCTGCTAATTTCCACCAAGGAGCAAGTTGTCCTTCATACTGCGATTTTACTGGAGCAGACTGTACATTTTCAGGAAGAGTCGCTTAACATCTCCCAGCAAATGTTTGAAATTAGTGTATGTAATGAAATGCAAATTTGCAGTTTTACAAAAATTTATTCGAAACGAGGACAATATCAGTATATTCATCACAGGATTATTTCAATTGAATAGGCTCAATTTTTCTTCCGAAAATTGTGGTAATTTTTAATATAAGAGAGTGGATCGTAAGATAATCTGAGACTTTGTGGGAACGCAGATGGTTTGAACTATGGATAAATTAAAATTTGAACACAGCCAGAAGTTCCATGAAATATCTACGGGAATCCCATAACGGTTGCGACAAATTTCTAGGGGAGGTAGAGCACGTCATAAGGAAGAATTGAAGAAGAAAGTGGGGTCAAAAACGCTGGTTTCAATTACCTGTTGATAATCACTTTGGGAAATGAGTTATCTAACTTCTTACTATGCCAAATTTCATACACAATGGGCTTGTCACCATAAATTTCACCAATGAAATAAATAAAACTTTTAAACTATTAATTTTAGTCACATGTTTTTTGCGAAACATGCATTATTTTTCTGCGAACAGTGGTCGGAAAATTCACTATTATTTCAGTAATGGTTCCAAAGCTATTATTAGAAGCTACTTGAAGACGGCGTTTCCGAACCCACATTGCTATCCGATTCTTAATCCGTATGATCTACCTTACATCTCCTAGAGGTTTGTTGCTATATTTATGAAACACCCTGCATTGACTATCACCTTTAAATTATTTGATTGATTAAATTTACCTGCAACCATCTTGGGTAAGTAAATCGCCCAATAAGGCAATTTGAACGAAGACTCACATTACGTCTTGAGAAACTGCAGAAATTTCTAGAAAAGTGTAAATAAAAGGAAGACGTGAAGTTAAGAGTAACATATTGTTTATTTCTTAAGGCAGTTTTTTTACGGGTGGATTAAGGTTAAGGAAACGAGAATCAGAAGTGATTATCAATAACAAAAAAAGAATCCACATAAACCAGTTAAAAGTTAAATTATAAATCAAAAATTCAAGCACTATCCCAATACGTTGGCTTAACAATTCCGACTGTAAATTTACGTGTATTACTGATAAATAAATAATAATATTTATCTATATTGTATTTTTTCAAGACGCTTCGTTAAATGGTTGCTTACAGCATGCAATATGCTGAAACGATTTCATACCTTGCAAGATATTTAGGCTTAACAAAGCGAATTAGACATCTCTTTATAATTAAGACAAAAGGTTTGTGTTTAATAATATTAAAATTTGCAAAAAAATTGTATAAGAAATTCTTTACTTAATATCGCGAATGCGTATTTTCTTTTTATGATCTAACAGTAATTTTGACTACCGTAGAATTGCTAATAAGACCCCCAGAGTTCCCAACTGCTGCTAAATATTATTAACCACTTTTTGTAAGCAGTGACTTTTTTAAACATTTTTTTTTTCAAAATGGCAATCAACCCACACAGCTTGAAATTTTGCTATGATTTCAGCAAAAAAATGCTTTTCAAAAAAGTGATTAATTATATTCTGGAGCAGTTGACAACTCAGAAGACCAAAGGCAGAAGTTCAAATTGCACTATATGAGCGGGGCTAGGAGGGGCCATGCCTCCATCCCCCTAGCTTCCATATTACCATTATGATTTACATACTGGTGTAACGTAGAAGTGGTCCAACACTAAAATATAATATCTTTCTGTGCAGGACTCTTGACTTGCGCCCCCTAGAAACATACTGGCGTCCATATTTCACTGATTTCAATGAAATTGAAAAATTACCATTTTATAGCTAAAACATTGTTATGAACGTTTATAGGTATTTTCCCCCTGCCACTTTTAACTGTAACCAAAGATTTTCCTTCTTTTTTTTTCTTTAATAGAAGAATAAAATGTAATTAATTGCTTCACTGCTTCGTATTAAAATAGAAAAAATTGAAAAGATAATAAAAAAGTAGTTTCTTCTATCATTGTAGATACTTTCTGATATGTGTCAAGATTCTTATCAAGAATGTTTTGTGCAATTTTTTTTTTCTATTTTGCTTCTTTAAGTATCTGACGTAACTTCTGACTGTGCAAGTGTAGTTTAAAGGTAAAGATATAAATAAAACATTTTCACATAATCGCTTACGCTTGTGTTGTTCATTTTAAATTCTTGTCGTACGCTGCTGTTCAATCCTTTTTGCTCGAAATTCGAACAGATAAATATCTCACGTGAAAAAATTCTTTCAACTCATCTTTATTCATTGCCGTGTTAAGTACGTTCTTATCTTGTTGTGCATTTACATAACGACGGAGCTGGGAACAAAATACTCATTAATTTCATTATTGACTTCCAATCAGTCCGGGAGAGGGCGTGACCAGTGCTCTCAATCACGTCACGTTATCCACGCTGACAGGTAATTGGCTCATTTGAATTTTCCCCTGGCGAAACGCTGCTAATAGAGCTTTGTGTAAAAAAATTTGTTCGGTTACAGCCTATTGTGAAAAGTGATTAGTAATTAAAGGAGCTTCAGCAAAATATGAGGTGGTTTGATTAAGAGGGAATGTGTGTTTGAGCTATAGCGACTCAATTAGAAAACGGGAGATAGCGATCTCTTCACAGGGTACTCCAAAAGGAGAGCAAGGAAAGAAAATAATAATAATAATTAACCCTTTGAAGGGTTACAAGTTGCATCGGAGGTAAGGGGTTTTGGGAGAATTCTAATTTCGCCTCGATTAATCAAGTTTTGATTAAACGCAGCTGATTGGGTTTGTTATTTTGGTGTCTTTTTGTGCACACGATGACTAATTGGTTAGGACCTACTATCTTGTGTAAAAGGTTAGAAGAAATACATTTGTTTGAATTGAATCGCTAATGGAGCAGAAATTGATGATCAAATCATTCACCTACCTACTGGACGATCAAAATAAGTTAAGTTAAACGAGCTATTTTTCAATGTTCGGCGTCTAATAAAATCGGCCATTGGTTGTTACCTTGAGATACGTGCCCTAACATACAAGATTTTTAAAACCATAATCAGGTCAATTTTTTGACTTGAGATATGAAATCGCGATAAAAGCTAGCTATAAGTGAAAAAGTGAAGTTAATTTACCAAGTAAAAGGGAAGAGAAGAAAAAAAATTTATCACATAGTTCTGTCAAAGAATATTTGGTTTTTTTTTACAATATGTAAATCTACATTTTAAAATGTGTATACTTTATAATACCTGTTGATAATAAATCCATTATTGTATAAAAAATTAGAAAGGCCTATGTGAGCTTGGTAAAAATCTTTGATAGTTCAGTAGATACAATGGGGATATTGATTCGAGATGCAATGATTTCGACTTAACGAGATAGGTCAAAGAATGAATTAACCTAGTATCTTCACTAAAAAAAAAAAAAAATTCCCGGAACTTTCTTGTAAACAATAGGTAGTCCAGGGGCCCAAGAATTCAGAGGAACATTACGTGAAAATACCAGGAACAATACTGAATAATTGGTGTCCTTCGATTGTTCACTAAAGTTTCTGGTATTTTCATGAAACGTTCGTTGGAATTCCAACACCCCTTTGCTACCCATTATTTCCAAGGAACGTTCCTGGATTTTTTGCAGTGTCAAGGCACCGTTGCACACAGGGAAAACAAAAAATTCTTGCACCGAAGAACAAATATCAACTGTATTAAATAGTTGTTGACGAGGAGTTGTTCACTAAAATTCTTGGTACTTTCATGTTACGTTTCTTAGAATTCCAGTACCTCTGAGCTGTCCATTATTTCCAAGGATAGTTCCTGGATATATTTATACAGTGTTAATGTACCCTTGTACACAGGAAAAAGAAACATAAAAAAAATCTTGCACTGAAGAACAAGTATCAACTGTACTGAGTAGTTCGTGACAATTGGTTGTTCAATAAAGTTCCTGGTATTTTCAAGAAAAGTTACTTGGAATTCCAGTGCACCTCATCTGTCCATTATTTCCAAGGAACGTTCCTGGATTTTTTTTTTCAGTGTTAAGGTACCATTGTACACAGGAGAAAACAAAAAATACTTTTCGAGCACGAGTATCAATTAGAGAAGGGAAAAGAACTCATTCACATAGTGTAATTTTTAAAAGTCGCTATTTCTATTCAGTAATGACACGAAAGCCGCTGATTAAAATCCAATCAGTTTTTATTGCATCGGGCTATTGATTTTTTTATCTCGACGTTAGAAATTATATAAATGAAGATCAAAATTGGCTTGTATTTACAGCGTACATTTCATTTAGAGCTATAATCATTCCCCCCCCCTTCTTTTTTTTCAATCGGGACGAAAACGAAAATGAGGAGTAAAGCAAATCAGATTGGAACTACTCGTAAATGGAGAAGACAGCAATCGCGGGACATTAAGACGCAATCCATAGATTAAATCGCAATAACCGATCATAAATTGAGATGGCTCTCTCATAAAAGCTTTTCCAATGACCATAAAATCTTGGGTACGCAGGCCATAAACATTTATGGCCATGCTCACCTCCATTTGACTTTAGCTATGATTCTTAATAATTAAGCTAGAGATTGTTTATTTATTTTTTTTTGTCGCATGTGTCAGCTTGTATGGAAACTTGGAGTTCATTAAAAAATAAAAAAAAGTGTGCAGGTGTTTGGTGAAGTTCAATCAATTAATAAGCGCATACAGTTTGTAGGTTGTTCATCTCTACAGGTTGTCCCATAAACGTTGCGGCAAACTTTTAGGGTAGGTAGGGCAGGTATATCAGAGTCACATAGTATTGTGATCTTGTATATCTGGGATATAATAAAAGGTAACCATGTATAATTAGAAATATTCAACATGGATTAACATTTAACCTATATTTATTGCATTTACTATTTACAATTGAATATTACATGCGCGCGTTCTAGAATCCAGCATTTTGAGCGCGAATCGACAACATCATAGATAATAGAAGGTAAAGTAGAGTAAAAACATGACATGCGATACTAGCGCCATACAGTTTATGGACGAAAACCCAACACATAGCAATGTGGGGTCAAAAATGCAGTTTTCATTTACCTATTGATCATCACTTCGGGAAAGTGTTAAAGCGTTCGTCTAATTTCTTAACCAAATTCCATAATCAAAAACAATCCGCTTGCCTCCAAAAATTTCATCTGTGAAATGGAGTAGAATTTTTAAACTATCAGAGTGTTTTTTGTCAATACAATTGTTTTTGACTAAGCATGGTCGGAAAAATCACTATTTTTCAGCACTTGTCTCACAGGGATTGCTAACAACTACACGAAGACGACTTTTCCGATCCAAACATGTCGACTCAATTCTGTATCCTTCTGATGTGCCGTACCACTCATAGAATTTTGTCTCAACATTTACGGGACACTATTTGAAACTCTCGTTACGAATAACTTCACTTTCACGAATTCTTAAAATTAATGAATCTTGCAAATTGTTATACCGGAATCTTATAGCAGATAGAGAATTTCGGAGAGCCTAACAACCAATGGAGAAACCGCCTATGCGTAACAGGCAAACAGATTTTTTTTATGTTTTTCATATGGGCTGAAACTCTATTTTGAACATCCAAAAACAGATAAGACATTATTAAATTCAAGCTGTTAAATGATTCTAATGGAATAAATTTGTTAAGCAAATATTAGATGTTAATTTTTAGCACCATATTATGCTTTGAGTTTACAGTTAATATATTTAATTATTTTACTGGTCAGCAAGACAGGTGGCAGTATGTAGATTGTCACTAAAATGCCATTCGTGGAGGGTCACGCCAAAACATTCCATACTAAGCCTAAAATAAGTTTGTGAAGAAAATATTTATACAAATTTTCAATCAGTTTTCTTCCCAATGTGCTGTGATTTATTTATTTATTTGTATGTGTGTGTGTGTGTCCATTGTCTGACGCTAAATTTTAAATAAACAAAATTTTTGTCAATCGCCATCAATTAAAAATCATTGAACATATTTTCTCTGTAATGTTGTCACAGACATTTATTTACTTCCTGAACGTAATTTAAGTGATTGAGAAATAAATTTAATTATAAAACATCAAAGATTTCGCACCTGCTTAAAAGAGTATAATAGATTTCAGTGTGAGTGGTTAGCATCTTGAAGTTCGATTAATAATTATAAAAATACTGTGAACACGCGTAGCCTATTTCAAAAATTAAAGTTTCTTGCAGTTTGAATCTTATTTAGTGTCCGTTTAAAGTCTGTTCTGCGGAAATTCACAGGCGATACGAACGTAATTTTTGTTATAACTAGCCGCCAAGGCGGCCAAATTCGCAGCCCTGTACCTTACTGTAATTTACGATTAGTGCAGCTTCGACCAAATTATTGGACTTATTTCAAAGAAAATCAAGCTTCTTTGTTTTAACGGTATTTTTTTTATTAAAGTTAGGTTAAGGTTACTACAAATTTTAGGTGTGATCATAAAAGCCGATGGTGGCGATGCCAAGTACTGACACTGTAAAATGTACAAAAAGACATATTTGGTGACATTTCCATTCATAAAATGATTAAAAAATACTGTATTGGGTGATACATTGTGAAACATGTTGTATAAATTCCTACAGAAATACTTCTTAATTGCAGCAACTGCGGACTTAAGGTGATTAGTATTTATTATTATTCAAATTAGTATTATTCAAATTAGTATTTAGTGTGATGCCTTCCAATTCGCTAATAGGTACTTTTATCTTTGAATAACCTCTGGGGACCGGCAAATATCGTTCACTATATTTGAAGTTTACTAAAACCGATGTTTCCTGATGTTGAATGATAAAACTTACTACAAAACTAGAAATACTGAACACTTACACAAATAGTGAATGTTTATTAGGTAAACCAAACGCAATTGATCGCATTTATGGTAATAGAAATATTTATTAAGTGAAGCAAACATAATTAATCCCATTTATGGAAATAATGTGCATTCCATTCAGTTGGCAAAAGGTGCTGCCACTTTAGATCTGTAATATGGCACTGGGAATTGAAAATGAAATCTTCCAAGATCAAGAAGAGTGAAATTTCCGCTTTTGGTTTACTTTCAAAAGTACCCTGTTTTTGTAAGTGGATGCTTTTAAAGATTAGAATGCATTGCAGCAATGAAAAAAATTATGAGAACCTCCCGTCCCCACCCCTTGTTTAGCATAACTATGTTAGCCTAGACACTGGCGATTCGCCTGTATTTCGGAACAGGTGCTTGATAATCTCTTTCTCTTTACTTGAACAGAAACGAGACACTCTTCCTAGGAGTCGAACAAAATCACCTCTGCCGTCCAGAATGTTTTAAGTTCACTATAACTGAAGTCATGTTTCACTGAAATCGGCAAAAATGCTATGAACATTTCTAACGTATGCGATTCGGGACTAATGATATGTGCTCACTATAGCCGAAAGTTCACTATATCCAGGTTCATTATATCCAGAGTCGATTGTATATAGCCAAAAGTTCACTATATCCGGAGTTGACTATATGTAAAGATGCCTGGATGCCTTTTTCTACTTGGAAAAATTGAGTATGCTTCGGAGTTTATGAAATTTTAACCGCATCAATGAGAAATTTGAATTAAAGCAATTATAATTAAGAGAAAATCAAAGTTTTCATCACTATTTTCAAGTTTTTAACATGAAAAATTGCTTGTGATACGCGTGCATTTTAGTTTGCAGAGAAATGCACATGCATTACACTTAACCGTAGGGAAGAATTGGATCACAGATATTTCTATACACTTAAATCTATACAAATATTGAATCCTATTAAAATCTAAATATTTTTCCAAAAGGAAGTATCCTGTTTAAAATATAGCGCTACTTCTGAAGATATTAACTATTAATAGTTTTATTTTTTGTCCCCTTTCTGTTATGTCTCTTTGATATTTCTTATAAATAAATATTTTTCCCTATCAAATTTTTTGAGCATTGTTTTATAATACAGTCTTTTATTTCTCTTCCTTTAAGTGCTATTTCAGAAAGATACTTTTCTATTCAACTCATTTACTCCTTTAAAATGGTATCATGGCATCATTCTGTATTGCTTTTACAATTCTCATTAAGTTTTGCTCTATATATGTACTTCTTTTTAGGTCGTGCGAGTTTAATTAAAAACTTCACTCCAGAAGAAGGCCAATTTCTAAATAATTTATAAAACGTATATAATTTTTTTCCCCACTTTATGCACTTACAAAAAATAGATATTACTCACCGTAGGAAAATTTTTAATTAGCAGCTTTATATAAGTGCTTTTATTTGCACTTTTGTCCTATTTTCCTAAATAGCTTGCATGTATACTCAGCCACTGTATTTGAGTCATGACAATTAAAAAATAAATAAATACGGATATAGATAAAATAGTTATGGAAGTATTTAAAGAACCATCGCCTATTTTACTAGAATTTTTTAGCAATTTTCTTTATAACATTCAGGAGCATTTGAGATTTAACATACATTCCTTTAATTGAATTTTTATTTTTATTTCAGATTTATTTTAAAACGTACTTTTCTGGGTTAACGAACGTCATTCTTCCAGAACTACTTACAAAAATAAGAATAAAAAGATGAACTTTTGAACAGGTTTCAGCAATAGTTAAAAAAAATAAGAAAATAAATAAAAATAAAAAGTCTCTACACTTCGTGAATATGAGCTGAATGTTAATTACATCTGTAGTGCTAAAAATATTCTTTTAAATTATGGTTAACGTTCTGGGATTTTCTTTATTATTAATTTGTGACAGGTTTATATATTTAGACATATTTAATTATACCTCACTGACACGCATACGTAATTTTACAAGATAACTGGACATAAAATAAAAGATGTAAAAGATTAATACATTTAATCACCAATTTGTTCTAAAATACAACCACAAGCTGCATACTTGTGGCATACCAACAATAAAAAAGTTTAGTTTAATGGGTGTTTAGAAGCGGTATTCGTGGCTTGTTTAAAGGTTTTAATTGCTGCATGAATTTTGACAAATGTTCTATGCGATGTTTATTTTCTTTTGAATATTTCAAAGTGGCATTTTGAAACAATATTAATGGAAATATTATCATCATTTTATTTTAAAAATATATTCGTGTTGAGAATAGAAAATACAGTCAACTCCAGATACAGTGAACGTTCGGCTATAGTGAACGCATCTTATAAGCCCCGATTCACTTACGTTAGAAATGTACATAGCATTTTTCGGTTTTAGTGAATCATGACTTCGGTTATAGTGAACTTAAAAACTTTTGGACGGCAGAGTTGATGTTTGATTCTCACGAAGAGTGTCTCTTTTGTGTTCGAGTAGCCCTTTGGGGCGCAACCCTTTCCCAATGCTGAAAAAAGGGCAGCCGTTGCCATCGCTCGACTTAACTACCAGCAAAATGGCGGACGATCGAAACGTTCATCGCTCGACTTAACTATCGTCTTGCTGGTAGTTAAGTCGAGCGATAGCAACGGCTGCCCTTTTTTCAGCATTGGGCAATCTCTCCCGCTGTTCTCACATTATTCCATTTTTCAGCAGATGTCAGTGCTGTTAAAAATAATCGTGACAATTTTTTGTTACGAGAAATGACGTGCTAAAAAGTAAAGGATTCTCGTGGATCTATGTCACCTGGAACTATTTTTAGAGAACAAATATATTCTTCGTGACTGGCAACAGCCAAAACGTCAGAGTTTGGTGTTCCCAGAGCGGGAACACTGCGCGTTAAAGGGGTAGAGAGAAAGAGATTATCAAGCACCTGTTCAGAAAAGCAGGCGAATTGCCAGTGTCTGGGCTAACATACTTATGCTAAACAAGGGGAAAGGGACAAGGTCATATTTTTTTCATTGTTGTTAGGCATTCTAGTCTTTAAAAGTATTCATTTGCAAAAGCAGGATACTTTAGAAAGTGAACCAAAAGCCAAAATTTCGCTCTTTATCTTGGAAGATTTCATTTTTCATTCTCAATGCAATATCACAGGTTAAAAGCGACAGCACCTTTTGCCAACTGAATGCAATGCACATTTCCATAAACGTCATTAATTGTGCTCATCTTTGATGCTAATTGTGCTTATATTTATTTAACAAATAGTTCGAGAACCACAAATGGCATCCGCTATGCTTGATTTACTTAATAAACAGTTAGTATTTGTATAAAATACCATTTTCTAGTTTTATATAAGGTTCTTTGTTCAACATGGGGAAACATCGGTTTTAGTGATCTTCGGATATAGTGAACGAAATTTGTCGGTCCCCAGAGGTTCATTATAACCGGAGTTGACTGTATTAATTTTTTATTCATGTAATCTAATGTCTATAAGTTATTTAGAATGTATCATTGGACATATTTTGTATGAGACTCCTAAAATTTGGAGCAAAGCTTTAGAGATGACTTTACTTTTCCCGTTTAATTTAGTGCTGGCAACTTTGAGCTTCTCATCATAGGGTCTTTTACGTGATTTTTGTCTTGAGAGCCAACAGACAGCATTATAAATTCCGATATTATATTATGTTGAAACCTCAAACAGTTGAAGATGTGAGATTCCTGAAAAAAAAAGTGTCCAACTTAGAGAGATATGTCGAGGATATGGATACCGCGTTCCGTTCTTCAAATCTTATTCCAACTTACACGGTAAAAAAAAAAATTCGGAAACGTTACCCCAAAAAATGGGTCAGCTCTTGTAGTTTAAAATTGCGGAAACGTTTCCGATCCATGCGGGTAAAGTATTTAGAAACATTTCTGCATATGTCGGAAACATATTTACCTATTTTCCTGCATTTTGGGTAAGGTTTCTGAAAAGATGGGTAACGTTTCTGTATATTTTGGTAAAATATTGAGTAACCTTTCTGTGTATTTCGGAAAGGTTTCCGAATTCGCGAGTAACCTTTCTGAGTTTTTCGGAAAAAGTAACATGCACTAGATGAAGCGTTTCAAGTAACATCAACTAGATGGCAGCACCAAACTAACGGAAGGAGTGCGCAGGAGCAGCGACCAGAATCGAACCGAAGACAGACGGGCCCATAAGACAGCACGTTACCGCGACGCTGTGATTCTCTTGCCGGAATTTGCTTTAAAAGTAAACTGACTGCTGTTGTGGTACGGCTTGTTTTGGAACTTAAAATTTTTTTTAAGTATTTTGTAAATGGAGAGAAAATACCTCAATTAATAAATATAAATTAAAAATCTTAAATCTTTTTTCTTCGACATAAATTATTTTCAGGAGATAATGTGCTGTTTTATTTAAGTATTCATCCGTTTTATTTAAGTGTTCATCCGGCGACGTCACGTGGTGACTGGTCACAAATAAACTTCACAGTGACCACACATCACTCATAAGTTACCAGACCCTTATTATCGCATGGGCAAATCGGGACTTTGCCCGGGGCTCCCAGTTTCAAATGTTGTTCTGAAATATTCTTTTATATGTCAAAATATTATGAAAAAGAAAACAAATTTTTTAGATGGGGACCCCCAAATTCATCAATGCCCTGTTGGTCATAATCGGGCTGTGCAAGAAGTTACAATGTGACAGTCCTGAGACAATTGTGACCCTCTGTGACGTCACAGCGACTCTTTTGTGACCATCTGTGCTATTAGGGAAGACGCGTTCACTTTTATCCCTCTGTCTCTTGGCACTTGGCGCATGCGCACGAAGTCCCAAATAAAGATTTCCTTTCTCCCGAAATATGGGTTATGTTTCCGAAATCGTGAGTTCGAGTAGAGCATCGGCAGGTTACGCTATACTTTCGGAAACCTTTCCGCTATAAGTATGTAACGTTTCTGAATTTTTTTACTGTGTAGGACGATATGGAGAAACGGTGGTCAATGTTATGGCACGTTTCGATCCTCACAAAACTGTCCAGTTTATTGAGGTATAAATCTTACGGAGGAGTACGCCGATGTTATAGTAGATATTCTTCACTAGAAAACTGCCCAAACCAATAGAACTGTACGTCAGTGTTTTGGCACCTGTCCTTTCAGAGAAAAATGTTCGACTTATAGAATCATATATGAATGTTATGCTACATATTTTTTTCCCAGAAATCTGTCTAAGTTAGATATATGTCACTGTTATAGTACATATCGTTCCCCATAAAATTATCCAATTTATGTAATTATATGTCATTGTTATGGAACGCATCGTTCTCTTGAAAACTGCTCAAATTAGAGAAGTGCAAGCTTCTGGAGTTGTATATCAGTATTATGTTACTTCTTTTTGGGCTTTCTAATGGCCGGGTCAGTTGCCTGCTGGACGCTTGACCGCAACGAGGGCCGTTTTGAACATGGAGGACATTCGAGCCACGGACAGATTTTACGTGTACCAGCGTTCTTTAGCACACACGGTTTCACAGCAGTCCATCCGAGAGAGGAGTTCCCCCTCCCAAGCAGTGGCCAAGTCGGATGCTGCTTCACTTGCCATGTTCTTATGGGAACGGAGTTTAGCGCCCAGACCACTCCGGGACTCAACGAAACTTACTACTTGGAAGTTCAACTGTATTTGGTTGGAACGGAGCCCAGCGACTAACTCACTGCGGGACTATTATGTTACATGTCATTTACCTGAAAGCTGTTCAAATTATGCAGGATTTATGTCACGTTTCGTTCCCCAGAAAACTGCCCAACGGACTGTGGGGCCTTGGATATACATGCCAATAATACCGCATGTATTATGAGGCCGAGAACTGTCCAACTTGGGTGGTTTTGCTGCTTCAAAATGTGCAGAAATTTTGCAGCGAGACGGCCGTTATTTTGTTTTAGTTTTCTTTGAATTTTAAACTCAGGTTTAACCCGCTTGTTCCCATTATCGAAAAGACGCAACCCTAAAAATTCCGCTTCTACGAACAGTGCTGGTTTCTAGCATGCCTTTTTTTTTGTTTAATGCTTTGTTGACTTTGAATGCTGCACTGTGTCTTGGGCAAGGTCTTAAACTCGAAATACACCGGGAAAAACTGTTTTAAATTTTCCATGCATTAAATCTCCCTGGCCCAACCGAACGCAGAAGCCGGTGGGAAATTACATGCTCAAATGATTGCAGCGCGTTGACTATTGTTTACTAAGTGACCATAGGCGACCTAAGGAGGGGGCTATAGGGGGTAAAGCCTCCTTCCCCTTAAAGCTGGAAAGTTAGATGTGAAAAGCATTAAAAATTGTCACTAATAAATTCAAATATTTTATTTTTAAAAATAGTCTTAATTATTTCTAAAATATCTTTTAAAGGAAAAAGAAGTTAGTTTTAAAATAAATACTTAGTATAATACAATAAAATTAAACGCGGTGACTGAATGATCACTGATATCACTGAAAAGACCAGATAATTATTTATGACTGTATAACGAGTGAAGTTGATTAAGTGGGTCTGTGTTCCATGGGCAAGTGATACAGAATATTTTGACGTTATAACAGAGTTATAACTATAATTGAGGTAACTATAACCGGAGTTATCAGTATTTGAAGCCTTAACCCCTCCCCCTAAACTAAAATCCTGGGTGCATGACTGTAAGTGACAATAATGGTAAATGATTTACTTTGTGAAAATTTGTGTAGTCGTTAAGAGTGTCCAAAATCTGTTCAGTAAATTGTTTTCAATCAATGAATTCTTTCAGAAGTTTAGGAAGTCCGTTTTTGTACCAAACGCATGCTGGAGCATCGGACTTAAGGTACGCGCTTGCAAAGAATCCGGAGGGGGGGGGGGGGAAGATACATACTTTTATATCAGAACAGCGATAACCTTTATCTACTTACAAATTCTATCGCAAGCCATAAACTCCGAGAGATATCCGATACAGGTATTAAAAAAAAAATGGCAAATGTGGAAAAAAAGGAAAAAACGGCCAAACTACGCGATATGGCAAAAAAAAAAAACGTTACACGCCATCACCTGCACGTTCTAGGGGACCATCTGTCTCTTCACCTGTGGACCCCGACGTCAACGTAGAGGAATTTTGTGACTTACGCGCGTAACCTCTGACTCGAGGTAAACCCGCGGGTTAACACCGGAGGGACTCCGGGGAAGGTAAATTGCGTTTTATGACTTCTCAATATGCTCTCTGATGCTTGTTCTCGGGCCCTTGGAGAGGCATTTTATGGATATGAATTAGGGAACGGACAATTTATGGGACGTGTAGAGTGCGTGTGTGTGTTTCGTGAAGAATAAGTTGAGGCACCATAATTCCGTGTTTTATGCCAGGTTTTACATTTCGGAAAGTAAATTTTCTTTAAGTATTTTATGAGGAGATGGCCTACCCTCCCTCCTCCCCAGAACATGAAAAACTGGGGATTAGTGGTGTCGTGAACATCAGCGGTCCGGTAAATTGATTAATAACCTTCAGTTGTGTAAATTTTTTGTTATCTGCACACCAAACAACGAAGCTGTGAAATCTTTCTATAGTTCCTAATTCATTGCCTAGTTATTGATATTTTGTGATTCCTACCAAACAGTCTAGGTAATGGCACGATCTACAATTATGCCTTTTCTCAGTACAAATATATACAGGGTGTCCAGCCTTAATGTGACCCAATAGCTAATTCCCGAACCATTCGGTTTAGATATGCACTTCCAATTTGAAAAATGTTTTAAAAAAGGTAAAGAATGTTTTTACGTGCTTTTCGAACCAAAAAACCCATTTAGAAAAAAATTACAAAAATTAAATTTTTATACGGTCCCCAGGTCCTATCACTTATATTTAGGAAAAGATGCAGTACACAAAAACAAAGTAAACACAAAAAGTTTCATTTTATTACGATAAAAACTGACCAAGTTATGGAACTTTGAAAATCATACATTTCATCCATTTTCTCGGCCAATTTCAAGAAGCTAGTACGGGACCGTCTCCAAAGTGAAATTAATTGGAACTCTGCCAGGAAACACTCGCTCTTGCACGTCACTCTTATGTAAATCGTTTTTAAATTTAAAAGTACACACATTACGTTAATATTACAATAACTGAGTACTTAAGAAACAAAATTTATTTTGTGTAAGTGTAAAACATAGATAAAATATAATATTTTGGACAAGAAAACTTTTCAAAAGCAGTTCCAAAAACTTAGACTTATTTGCCTGCGGCTTCAGACTGATTTGCTGCGGTACTGATCATGGCAAACGTTAAAAATCTGTTGTGCAGTCGCTTGCAATTGCATACAGTCGTATTCTAATATTACGAATTCTAGTACAGGAGAACGAGATGTATACAAATGAAGAATACTGCGAAATGGTACTGTTGTATGGGCAGTGTAATCGAAATAAGAGAGAGGCGGCAAGACTTTATGCCATTAAATTTCCCAGTCGAAGACATCTATCTTATTGTACAATCGCCCGTGCTGTTCAACGCTTGTATAGAACTGGGAGTTGTCATAGACGTATTCCCTTGTCTCGTGCCACACCTTCAAGCTTGCGGATACCCGCTGAGGATGTTCTAGGATATGCCCTGGCTCATCCTGAAAGTAGTGTCCAGAATATTAGCAAGGCTTGTTCCTACTCAAAAGCGACGGTGTGGACCACATACGTACGGTGCATTTCCTTATCGTCCAGTCCTGGCGCAGGAGCTAATGCCTGGAGACCAGTTGTATACATCTCGTTCTCACATACTAGAATTCGTAATATTAGAATACGACTGTATGCAATTGCAAGCGACTGCACAACAGATTTTTAACGTTTGCCATGATCAGTACCGCAGCAAATCAGTCTGAAGCCGCAGGCAAATAAGTCTAAGTTTTTGGAACTGCTTTTGAAAAGTTTTCTTCGTCCAAAATATTATATTTTATCTATGTTTTACACGTACACAGAATAAATTTTTTTCTTAAGTACTCAGTTATTGTAATATTAACGTAATGTGTGTACTTTTAAATTTAAAAACGATTTACATAAGAGTGACGTGCAAGAGCGAAGGTGTCCTGGCAGAGTTCCAATTAATTTCACTTTGGAGACGGTCCCTTACTAGCTTCTTGAAATTGGCCGAGAAAATGGATGAAATGTATGATTTTCAAAGTTCCATAACTTGGTCAGTTTTTATCGTAATAAAATGAAACTTTTTGTGTTTACTTTGTTTTTGTGTACTGCATCTTTTCCTAAATATAAGTGATAGGACCTGGAGACCGTATAAAAATTTAATTTTTGTAATTTTTTTCTAAATGGGTCTTTTGGTTCGAAAAGCACGTAAAAACATTCTTTACCCTTTTTAAAACATTTTTTAAATTGAAAGTGCATATCTAAACCGAACGGTTCGGGAATTAGCTATTGGGTCACATTAAGGCTGGACACCCTGTATATATATATATATATGGGTCGGGGATTTCTATATACATATATATATTGGGGAAGTTGCAATTAGTTTAAATACTCAGTTGGAATTTAAAAACACCAGCTATGGAAGCATGCTTTGAATATTTCAAAATTTAAGCAGAAAATGTATCGGAATTTTAAAAAAAAGTGCTTTATGCATCCTGCCATTAGCTATACGGTGGTGAAAAAACTTAACCAAAATATCAGAAGCAATAGTGGATGGCGTAAGCAAAAAAAGTAATTTTTTTCCTTAAAAGAATTCCACGTGATAATTTACCATTTTGTTTCTACAAGCAGATATCACCTGTTCGATATATTCTTATTATGAAAGCTTTATGTTCAGGTTTCAACGATTTGCTTAGCAATATGATTTGATGATACTTCTATTGCTTAAACTCAGAATCCAATTTAGTGTGTGTGATTATGACAACGCTACTCTAGGACGATCTGCCAAGGGGATGCCTTGGTAGAAGGACATTCTAAGGGGTTCTAACGCGTATTCACGTTAAATCTGGAGAAAACCTACCAAAACTCCAAACCGTTAGATTGGCAGCCGCGCGATGGGACCCGAACCCGGGACCTTCACACTTACGTTAAATGTTTTAGATGCTGTTATGTGTTTTAATAATAGTGCTTGAAGCCATAAAAAATTTATAAAATATTTGGGAGCTGACATAGACCCTAATATGAAATATTCCTTGAAAACAATTGATGAGGTTCGAATTTGAGAAGCATTGTTGAAGCATTGAGAAGTATTGAGAAGTTTCCAAAAATTTCTCTGAATCAGACAGAGTTAAAAACAAAATGATAAACAAAATAAAATTTCTGCAGAAATGTTAAAAGAAAATAATTATGGTGCTGGAATGTTTTAAAGCAATATACATTCGAACCTCGATTTAACGTACTTTGATTTAACGAATTCTCCGATTTAACGAATATTTTTTCTGTCCCGACAAAAAGGGTGCTAAAATGCTCTGATTTAACGAATTTTTATCTTTGATTTAACGAACAACAATCGCTGAAATAAAATTCGCTCTTAAAACTAAACTTTGAATTTTTCGCACACAAAATTAATATTGACAAAAAGCTTTGGAAAGTCAAAACACAGTCACAAAAACAAAGCACTATCAAGAATTTCTTTCCAAAGTGCCAATAAGTATGTATGTATGTATTATATATTAAGTTTTAAGAACAAGTAACACTAAGAAATTTAGATAATTTTAAAGTTGATCTCCTAAAGTATAATTTTTAAGCTCGCAGTAAACAATAATCATTCATTTTTTTTTCATATCAATGTCTAAGGGTATTTTGCATTGATATTTTTATACCATACTCTTTACAAAAATTGATATTCGATTTAACGAATTTCTTTGATTTAACGAACGGATTTGTGAGTCCCAATCAATTTCGACTGTATTTTAAAATCTGCTTCAGGTAAACAGTTGAAACTTTCCAAAATAGTTTAACTAACTTGTTTCTTTAAAAATATCTAAAATTAGTAATCTGAGTGAAAAAATAAAGAAAATAATAAATTTTCTTCTTTTTTCAAATATTTGCGATATTTTTAAATGTTTTAGTAAAATATTTTTAATTTTACTTCTTTTAAGCCATAATGAAAATTGCTTCTTGTTATTCCCAGATAGTATGTTTTCCTATATCATAATAAGTTTTAAGATGATAAACTCAATAGTTTTTTAGGAAACACACATACTGTTCAAGAAATTTCATAGATATATGTAAACAGTTAATTAGTTCTAAAAATCTAATTTATACATCAAATTATTTTTTTAAATTTATATATGAGCTATAATGCGTGTAAATACAGTTGACAAAAAAGTTCATTTCCATCTCTATTTTTTGAATAAAATACATGATGTTAAATATTTTACAAAAACTACATCTTTTTACTCGTCGAGATGTTTGTTCTGTGTCCTTAATCCTTTGTCAACTGATGGTACATAGAAGTAATAAAATTTTTTTTGAAAAAGTTTCGTTGGTTCATTGTACACTACTAGCCAAAAGTATTGCAAGTTTGAGAAATCTAACCATCGTTTCAAGAATAAGCCAAAAAAAAAAAAAAAAAAAAAAAAAAAAATGGTAGGAAATTTGCCAGATTTAAATATTTTTGAGAATTTATGTAGTATAATTGGAAAGAATACATCTGAAAATCACCAAAAATCAAAATAAGATCCTCAGGAACCAATTAATTTAAGTTGGCACCCTGAAACACCGAATGAAGTGTTGTAAAACATTATGGATTCCATAGCTAAAAGACTGGCTGTTGTGATCAAAGTCAAGGCTGCTCAGCAACATAATAAATGATCTTTAGTTCAACTGCATTTATTTATTATCCTCTTTTTGCAGAATAACTTGAAATTAATTCTTTATTTAATTTTCTTCTGGCGAGCCAAAATGGATTATGGTTTCTATAATAACCTATATACTTTTTATGCTATTTTTTCAATAAATTAAATAATTATTTTTGTTCTTTAACTTAATGCTATCTTGTCTTTGAAGTAATTAATTTAACATGTTGACATGAAAAAAATCAATTATATTGATTTTTAATTTTGACGAAGGAAAGGGGGCTTAATCTTGAAAAGGGTTAGATTTCTGAAACTTGCAATACTTTTGGCAGGTAGTGTAATTATTTTTTTTTTGAAAAATCACAATCAAATACTTCGTTTAATCAGCTTACATTATGACCGCATGTTCTATTAAGGTAAGACTGTTTTGAATGCATAGCTTTCCTCTCACTTTCTAATCATATGTGTCATTCAAACTACTTCAGTTTTATTTGCGCTTTACTTCTTTTAAAAAGACTCATTAATTGCTTTTGAAGCAGTCATCAAGCGTACAGCTAGTGTTAATTATCTTTTTTTCTCAATTTTCATTTAGATTACATTAGTCACAGTGATCATTCATTTCTGTCATCTAACTAAAAAAATAGTAATGAGGCGGATTTTAGTGGATATTCTTGGCAGTTCTTAATTTGGTGGGTAAAGGATTAACCCTTTAACGCGTAGTGTTCCCGCTCGGGGAACGCCAAACTCTGACGTTTTGACTGTTGCCAGCCACGAAGAATAGATTTGATTTCTATAAAAATAGTTGCGGGTGACATAGCTCCACGAGAATCCTTTACTTTTTAGCGCGTCATTTCCCGTAAAAAAATGGTCAGGATTATTTATTTTTAACATCACTGACATCTGCTGAAAAATGGAAGATTGCGAGAACAGCTGCATAGATTGCCCAATGCTGAAAAAAGGGCAGCCATTGCCATGGCCCGACTTAACTACCAGCAAGATGGTGGACGATCGAAACGTTCATCGCGTTCACAGATCTAGAGACCCTTTTTTGACGACAGCTGGCTGTGCCGCCACAGCCAGCTGTCGTCCCCTTGTCACAAACCCTTCCGTCAAACAGAGCAGAGGGAACTGACCCAGACAGCACATAAGCTTAAATCAAGCTTGACATTTCTTTGAATTTGACGCATTAATGCAAGCTTGACAGTTCAACTCATTCTAAGCTGGCAGCAAGCTTGCAGGAGTCAAGTTGAATTGTCAAGCTTAAATACAGCTTGATTTAAGCTTGGCAATTGCTACTCGCTTGATTTTTCCTTTTTAAAGGAGCGTTGATGACGCCATCTGTGAAAGAGAATGGACATTAATTGTCTAGCGTCCTCAAATTTGCTGAAAGTTCGTAAAAGATGTGTTTATTTTATTACCAGTGCCATATTACCGGCAAGGCAAACGGGGCAACTGCCCAGGGCCTACAGATTTTAGGGCCCAAAAATCTTACATCTTACACTTTTGTAGTTTTAAAATAAAATTACAAAGCATAAAAAAAAATTCAGAAGTTAAATAATTTTTTTAATTATAAAGTATGAACAATGAAAATAATTCAAATTTACATTTGTATAAATTAATTTAAACTTATTTTTAATTCTTCGAAATGCTCTATATCGATATAGCATACCAATATGTAGGAAAATAGCTAACCACATTTGTAAAGAGAATTTTTAGCGTTAAAAAATAGCAAAATTTTTCAATTATTTGTTATTATAAGAAATATTTACAAAAATGACTAAAGTGTTTGTATTCCATACATGTTATGTTAGCAACTGTGATATAGCATTTCGAAGTAACGTTTAACTATCTGTTTCTTTGATTTCAGATTACTTAACACAAAATTTGTGTTAAGTAAGTAAACCCATTCTATATTTCCAAATATGGAAATTCTTCAAAATAAAATACAATTATACTACGAAATTGATTTCAAAATCAGTCGTTTGTCTCGATTTTGGCCAGCGGCAGTATTGCTCATGAGTGTTGCGAAAGTTTTAAAACATGTGTTGCTCTTAAGTTTATATTATGTTTATTTCCCTATTAGTAGAGTCTCTAAATCACACATAAAATTATTTTAATTTTGATGCATCCCATGGAAAAATAAAAAAAACCAAATAACATATCGCCCACTTATCAATCTGGCCAGAAAACCGCTTAATAATTCACTTCAAACTTTAGTCATAGCTGCACAAGGCTCCGGTGGCTGAATGGATAACGCGCTCGGCTACGAATCGAAAGGTCCCAGGTTCTATTCTAGCCACGGACACTCGATGGAAACAGATTAAAATAACTTAAAATTACAGCATAGAGGGGGGAAATGCGCGGAAAAATAAAGTATGTGGGCGCGTTCGCCAGCGGCGCCCGTGTATTTAGAAAAATGTAAGCTTGAAATTAAGCTTGAAATGTCAAGCTTGATTCAAGTTTGAAATGTCAAGCTTAATGCAAGCTGGGCAAGTGTAAACTAGAACACTTGATTCAAGCTTGCATCAAGCTTACACGCCTGGAATTTTCAAGCTTAATTCAAGCTTATTGACTTGATAAATCAAGCTTGCTGCAAGTTTGATGCAAGTTTGCTGTGCTGTCTGGGGAAAAAGATCAAAGGGAACTGAAAAAGATCTTTTCCAGTTCCCTCTGCTCTGTTTGACGGAAGGGTTTGTCTGAAGAAGACCGAACGAATTTTCGGTCGAAACGATCGTTACGCCTTGAAGTAACCTTTTATGTGTGTTTTTTACACAAAGTTTTTATTTATTTTAACTTAAAAACATAGTCTGATATGACTATTATTGTAACGAAAATTTGCGAAAAACTCACTTTTTCCGAAAACGCATTTGAAGATTTTAATACTTAAAATAATTTCTTTACGGTTCATTATTTTGTGGATAACTTAATTTCTAGTTACCTTAGAAACAAAACTAATACGGTTTTGAAATTCTAATCGGGTGACCCATTAAATAGCCAAATAAGAACAAAAATTTTTCAGAAAACAAGGATTTTTTTTTTGGGTAGTGCCATACTTTTTTAAGAGCCATCTTCCAAACGTAATTCTTTTCAAGAATAAGTGATTTTTTAATTTTCAGCTAAAGGAGGAATGTTTGGCGAGCCATATCATTTCACTGTGAAATTCTTTCTCCTAATAGAAAATTTCTGAAAAACTTTCAATGAAAGTTTTGACTCGGCGTAGTCACATGCTAAAAAAAAAAAAAAAAAAAAAAAAAGTCAAATATTTAATGAAACAAGGGGCATTTTATGCGTGCGCTGCTATGACATGGCGTAGCAAAAATTAATCATTACGAACACTGAGAGAATGTAATTATTCAATGCATCATGCTGCAAATTCCTTGCGTTGTCCGCATCCTTAATGGAGCTGGTATGTTCTTTGTTTACTTACCTGCCCCGCCCCTGTTGGCACTGCAGTTAATTAATACATGGCGAAAAAAATATTAACTGTCAGTTTAAATATGTAAGGAGTGTTATTAATGCTCGAAGAGTTAATTGGAATCCTTTAATTATCAGGGAAACAGGTGAAGTTCAAATAGCAGTTGCACGACACACTTTTGTTGTTGTTGTCGTCGTCAAGACTTGGATACGTTGTTCAAAACGCTTGACGATGCTATGAAATTCGAAGACTGTGTTTGTTACTCAAACAACGGCTTCCAATTTCATCTTAGATGCTTCTGAACGAATTACCACTCTCGTTGCTAGACAAATTCCAAAAACAATAAATAATCGAAAGCTGTCCGCTTTGGATTATTTATTGTTTTGGATCAAATAAATCTCCCTTGACACAAATATAGTGTTTTATAACTGTATTTTACAGAACTTGCGTAGCTTATGCATACATTATCAAAATTTTCCATATATTATCACAATTTGTTTTTAATCGTAAGACACCCTACTTATACGCGGTATAAATTAATCCACCCATCAAATGGGGAAAAAAAAGCTGTCCGCTTTGGATTATTTATTGTTTTGTATCATATAAATCTTCTTTGACAGCAAAATAATGTTTTAAAGCTGTATTTTGAAAAACTTACGTCGCTTAGACATGATCAAAATACGTTTTCCATACATTTATTTCAATTTTTTAAATCATAAAACACCTATTGATAGGCGGTATTCCACTTAATCAAATACAAAAGGGAAAAACAAGCTGTCTCCTTTGAATTATTTATTATTTTGGATCAAATAAATCACCTTTAACGCAAATATAATGCTTTAAAGCTATATTTTGCAAAACTTACGTATCTTAGACATGATCAAAATACGTTTTCCATATATTTATTTCATTCTTTTTAATCATAAAACCTATTTATAGGCGGTAACATGGTGGCATTTCATTCAATCTAATACAAAAAGACAAAAAGAAACTATCTGCTTTACATTATTTATTGTTTTGGATCAAATAAATCTCCTTTGACACAAATATAATGTTTTAAAGCTGTATTTTGCAAAACTTACAGGGTTCATACGGATCCTGGACTTAATTCCGAACTTTTGAGATAGTTTTCCAAATGGTCTCATATTTATAAAAAGTGGTCCTGTTTTTTTTTTTCTTTTAAAAAAAAAATAAAATACAGAAAAAAATGTCTCTCGATTATCTCAGATAGTAATGCGTATTAGGAAACTTTTCCAAAATTTCGAAATTTTAACAAATTAAGGATCCGTATGAAGCCTGAATTATGTAACTTAGGTATGATTAAAAAGATTTTTGTAGATCGGCATAAATTAATCTTATGAAAACACATAAACGAAAATTTATATTAAAATATGCTCTTAAGAAAATTCTATTACTCCTCATATTGTCATTGTGCACTTTCAAAAATGCGCATTTCAAGTTTTAAGGAGGAATAAACGAATTTTCACGCTATATACAGAGTTGAAGAATTTATTTTTATTTTCACAGTTTTCCTCAATTTTCTTTCTGAAGAATGACTTGAGCAATTCTTGCTCAAAAGCAAAGCTGGATACAGGAACGTTCGAGGAGACCCCAGGAGGCAGCTGGCTGTGCCGATACAGCGTCAAAAAAAGGGTCTCTAGATGTGTGGCACGTGATGAACGTTTCGATCTTCCGCCATCTTGCTGGTAGTTAAGTCGAGAGATGGCAACGGCTGCCCTTTTCCCAGCATTGGGCAATCTATCCAGCTGTTCTTGCATTCTTCCATTTTCCAGCAGATGTCAGTGCTGTTAAAAATAATCGTGACAATTTTTTTTTGACGTGAAATGACGTGCTAAAAAGTAAAGTATTCTCGTGGAGCTATGTCACCCGCAACTATTTTTATAGAAATCCAATCTATTCTTCGTGACTCGCAACAGTCAAATCGTCAGAGTTTGGTGTTCGCAGAGCGGGAGCACTGAGCGTTAAAGGGTTAAAATGAAACCTATAAAGAGAAATTCAAATTTTTTTGGAGTCCTTAGAGCAATTGAATTCATTAAAAAAGCTGCTCTCGATTTCCTCAAAGAACTGCCTTAAAGCAAATGATTTTTTAATCATGGACCCTAATAAATATCGCGTACGTTGGTTGAAGGTAATATATAGACGTTTTCATCTCATTTCCATTTAGAAATAGCCAATATGTCATTAGAAATCATAAAAGCACTGAAATAGCACTCTTGATGTAATTAAAAAAGAAAAGGAAAAACGTAATTGCACACACCTGTTTTCACACATTGACTGCCTCATATTTTAGCTTCAATCATTAAAAAATCATTTTTGTATTAACACATAGCCAATGTGCTTCTCTGGTCCTTTTTTAATTAGATACCGGCCCGAACAGCGAGGTGTGAAAAAAAAAAATATTAGAAAAATATTGCAGCAATTGCCGTTGTCTGAAAAGGTAGTCTCCGGTGTCATTAATTACATATCTAATATTTGAAAATTGCGTGGTCGCGGTTTGATCATAGTTAACTGTCAGCACCTCGGCCAGGAGAGAGATTAAAAAAAAATGTCATTAACTTACAGGGGCAGAAGAAATTGCATCCTTATTAATGGAATGAAGAATGAGAGGAATGAGGAGATGAAAATTAACGTAAATTGTCGCTAAGCCATCCACTTCTTCTAAAATGCTGTTTCTAAATTGCAGTTACCAAAGAAGAAAAGGTTTTTATATGTTATTTTTTTGGATGAAAGTTCTCTGTAATTTTTGTTTAAATACTGGTGCAGGTGTTAATTCTTCTGCAGTCATTTTTCGCCCTATTATAGTAATTATTTTTTTAATATTGTGTGTGGGTAATAGCCTGCTGCAAAAAAAAAAAAATTGATTAGGAGGCTTCAGCTTTGATCCTCTAATTTATTTCTCTCATTCTTATTATTTTTTAACAGTGATTATGATTGGTTCTTACAGCACTGCGACTCGGGGGGGGGGGGATTCGGAAATCTTACGAAACTTAAGTTGTTTCATTTCATTTGGTGAATTTGAGGTTATTTATGGGGAATTTTGGGGAATTTTCGGGGGGGGGGGATTCGGAAATCTTAGGAAACTTAAGTTGTTTCATTTCCTTTGGTAAATTTGAGGTGTATTTATGTAGATAGGGGAAATTCGCAGGTAGACGTCAGTGTCGTTTTCTCAAGGTGTGCAAGTCGTGTGTTTACGCAAGAAAATCCTACGTTGTTGTTGTCGTGTCCATGGAAAGAGGGGTGCCAGTGCCCCCGTAGGGGTTGGACTTCTACTTGTTGGTCCCTAATTTTGAACCGATTCCAGATGAGGGACCAACCACCACCTGAAATCGGCATCCCCAGAGGTATCGTTTAACAACTTGGAGGACATTGGAGCCACGACGGATTTTACGTGCACCAGCTCCCATTAGCGTACACGGTTCCACAGCGGAGGACCCGAGAGGGAGATGACCCTCCCAAGCACTGGGCAAGCCAGATGCTGCTTCACTTGCCGTGTTCTTATGGGAACGGAGTTTAGAGCCCAGACCACTGCGGGACAGAAAATCCTATAATTTAATCGAATGAACTATGAGAATCCTAATATTTTCCATCCTTTCCTTCGAATGACTAGATAACGAAGCGTTGCAATTAGGGAGTAGTAAGGAGGGTCTCCACAGTAATTCAAAATGGCCGACTCCGAAGTCCATGGCTCTGCGTTCATTTGAATGAGTTTTGACCGAAATAGTGTTCAATCTTTTCTTTTTGAACAGTAAATAAAATAGCCATTCACATGAGCCCTTTATAAAAGTAGAAAAATTCTTCATAAGAATTTACCACTATAATTTGAAAAAAATTATCCATTCCATAAATTTATTACACCAAATTCAACATCTTTTTGGTGTGGATTTATTTAACTCAATAGTAACTTTCTTATGTAGGAAGGAAAAAATAATGAGATTTACATTAAATTGAATTATTATACAGTGGAAAAATCCTCTAAAGCGTACTAAGTTTGTGGTTTAAATTACTAAAAGTATTATTACTATTTTGTAGAATATACTTAGTCCATAAAAATCATTATTTGATTAACAAAATTTCAGCTTTTTTTGCAAAAGGGAGAAGGTATTTTCGTTTTAAACTGACTTTTTCTTTAATTGCATACCAGTTTAAATAGTCAAAATGCAAACTTCACTGTATTTGGGTAGAAAAAAATACTCTTTTGGGGCATAAAAAAATACAACTCTCATTTCAAGATTTCTTTCAAACTAGAAAAAATATATGTACAATTATTATAACACACACAGCTTTAAGTGATATTGTTACAAAATCTATTTAAGATTACTCCAGAAAAAATAAATTTATTCTTCCGAGTGTTTCAAATTAAATCTTATTACACCCTGATATGAATCCTTCTTCTTTCAAAGTTATTTCATACACAATTATACTCTTTATCACTTGTTTATGTTTAAATTTATCTTACATAGTGGTACTCACAGTACTGTCTTGTAACATTTAGGTGTAGGAAAATAATACATTCACCAAAGAAAAAATGTTTTCCAAGGAATATCAATATTATATGTAAGTACATACGAAATTATCTTTATTGTATGCATTCATAAAATGTACAGAATCATTGTTCTATCAGACACATTTATTATTTACATTGGAAGATGCATCCTTTCAAATTCACTAAAAAATAATGCTAAATTTAGATAGAAATAGTTAAAGTAAATGCTCTACCAAATCAAAAAGTCAAAATAAAACATATGATGTCCAAAACTTGATATAAACATGTGAATAAAGCAATGTTCTTGGTTAACATTAGTTAGAAAACAAAAGTTTAAATTATGTTTCCAGCGAAGTTACACTCTTAACTTCTCAACTATGGAACTTGGGACTACGGAATGCGCCATTTTGCCACTTACTGTTTTCAGTGCGCGAGCCTTGATTATCGGAGGTGTCGGTACAACATGCCAACATGCCCTCCGAGATAAGCAAGGCGTCGGAAGCGGCTTAGCCAGCGTTTCTCTACCTGTGGGGCGCGCGAGAAAAACCAAAGAGCAGGTAGTGATGCATGCTTTTAAAAAATCGCCTTATTTATTCTCATTTATACTCAAAAATATATCCATTTTCGCTTAAAATGCCCATTCACACTTTACTGATAACATTTTTTTGTAGAAAATTCGACTAAATGTTCATTATTAAAAATTAAAAAACTGAATGTATGCTGAAAATTGTGAGGGGAGGCGTGCCACCGTAAGTTAGCCTTTGTTGTGGGGGGCGCGAGGTTAAAAGGTTGAGAACCGCTGGACTTGACTATATTCTCACTACCACGAATTGCAGCATGCGCTTTACGTCTACTTCCCTGAGCATACGTTAGCCAAGGAGTTTTTTCCAATTCCAACGCTTTCAAGCAGATAACCAGGAGGTCAGATGCATTCTCACTCTCTTATCCTCTCTTCGAATTGTAATGGAAACTCTTCCCCTTAGGCTTCACTCCAACGTATTTCCTTTTCTCAGTTTTCTCTCACAAAAGCAGTCTTTTTGGAGAATTTGTACTGACCAGTTCTGTATCTCCCGCGTTGATTTTCGGCTCTTAACTATCTTAAAGATGCCTTCTAATAATATTATCCAAAAACCATTAAAAAGTTCTGTTTCGTCTCTTTCTTATGCTTAAAAAAAGAAAAGAAAAGAAAAGAAAAAGACATGGTCGGCCATGCTCTAATCTCACAATGTCCACTAATGTGAAAGGCAGTGGCGATGGTGGTGCTTTTTAGAGACATTTTCAGATGAATTTGTACAAAATTTCAGACTGGCTTTGTGGATGTTGTGAAGTAAATAAGTTTGTTCATTCCAAAAATGGGAATGAACAGATTACCACAGAGCCAGCTACCCTATCCCGTTTTAGAAATCAACAGTTTGAGAAATTTGTCTTTTTTTTTAAATCGGTTACAGGGCTAATTCAATTTTCAACTCCCAAAATCGAGAGACGTCACTGGTAGACCTAGAAGTGTCTATGGCTTCCATAAAAATCAATTACATTGATGTTCGGTTCCAATTTTTATTGAAAATATTGTTGCGGAATTACGCTGCTACTCCTGGGGTTCGTCGTTCTAAAGTCCAGTTGGTGTAAAAAGTTCAAGTAAAAAGTCACTTGTCAGGATGGAATATAACTTTATTGCTTCCAGAACTTCGTGGAACAATCAGCTGTACAAAATTCACAAGCACAATTAAACAGTAATGTGCTTTTAACAGTTCACTTAGATCAGAAGCTCTCACAAATGCTGTATTTCTCACACAAAATAAGTCACTTTCACAGGCAAAAATTCAGTGAAAATATTCAAGAGATATCGTACACAATCCCTTAAGACACAGCAATGAAGAATTTACACACAGCACTTTGAAAACAGCTTCTTAAAGCAAGCTGAAACACGGCTTCTATAGCGCTATCAATTCACAAAGCCAGCGTACTCTCACTGACAGCTCTTCACACATTGAGCGTTCAACTCGCACTGAACTGTCGGGGCAGCGCGCTGGTGGAATTTATAGAGTAGGCAGAAGCTGCGAGCAGTTTCTAGAATAGTATATTCCTCGAAGATTCCAGATAAAGCGGGACTTCTGATTACGTCATAGAAGAGAAATGTTAGGTTATTATGCGTTTTTAATGCAGGAAAAACAACTTCCAGGCCCCATTGGTAAAATCGCGCCAAATGACCAAAAATTCGCCAGGCTTGGTGACTTTTGGCGAAATATCGCCAAATTTGGCGCCAAAAATAAGTCCTTAAATGTGAAGAGATCGAAGCCCTAGGACTAATATTTCTAGAGATTTCTAGAACCTCCATTGAAGAACAATGGCAAACCGAAACCTCCATATCTCCGGTTCTAATTGACCGATTTTGATGCAACAAAAAGCAAAATTTATCTATTTGAAGCGTAGAATACGAATTTTAAACTATTTTAAGCCCGAGAGCAGCGGGTTGCCCCGAAAATTCGTAACATTATGTTACAAGCGTGCTTAATCAGTTAGAACTAGTAAAAATTAAAGATTGCATTTCCTCTTTAAATTTTTCGCATATTACTAGAGAATTTTTAAAAAAAATCAGGATTAGAAAGGAGTGCTTTTCTTTCCCCGTTAATTTAAAAGATCTTCTATGCGCTTGTTCTATCTTAATTAAAATGCTGAATCACAATAAGAGGATTATCATACATATAACACACACAGCCAAAAGTTCTTACTGTGAATGGTTTTTTTTTTCTTTCTTTCTAATGCCCGGATCAGTGGCCTACTGGAGGTTTGGCCCATTTGACCACTACGAGGGCAACAGATGTTGGTCTTTTCATTATGGGTGCGCCTATTATGGGTTCATATGGGGTTCATTATGGGTTAGTCTACGTATCCCCTATGATTGGTCTCATTTTGAACCAATTGCAGATGAGAGAACTAACACCTGAAATCGGCATCCCCAGAGGTATCGTTTGAACAGCTACCCTCCCAAGCATTGCCCAAGCCTGTGCTGTTTCATTTTCCACGTTCATATAGGAATGGAGCTTATCGACTAGGCCACTGCAAGACTCATTGTGGATGTAAAATGTTAAAAATTTTTATTGAGTATTCAACCTGAGCTTTTTTTCGGCAGGGGGGGGGGGGGGGCACATGCCCCGAATTCCCTATTATCAATCAATCCCTGTGGCTGAGCACGGGGCTTGTTAACCCTTTGAGGCGTAACCCTTTCCCAATGCTGAAAAAAGGCAGCCGTTGCCATCGCTCGACTTAACTACCAGCAAGATGGCGGACGATCGAAACGTTCATCGCGTGCCACAGATATAGAGACTTTTTGACGACAGCTGGCTGATCCAGCTGTTCTCGCATTTTTCCCTTTTTCAGCAGACGTCAGTGCTGTTAAAAATAAACGTGACCATCTTTTTACGGGAAAGGACGTGCTGAAAAGTAAAGGATTCTCGTGGAGCTATGTCACCCGCAACTATTTTTATAGAAATCAAATCTATTCTTCCTGACTGGCAACAGTCAAAACGTCAGAGTTTGGTGTTAAGGGTTAACATCGTCGCTTACGTGCCCGACTTGGCTGAAGCATCAAATTCGTGCAATTTTAGTTTTTTTCAACAAAACCCTAAGCAAATAAAAATCAATTAATTAAAACCGCTCAACCTCTCATCCTTAAGCACATAACGTATTTTCCACTGCACCGATCGTGACATACTACACAATGGCTACTGTTCCAAGCTCTTCGAGAAAGAAAAATCGCTTTTCGATCACGTCGAGGCCAAGAGCATTTTTCATTTCGAAGCAGCCGATATTTCCCCCGCTGCCATAACCGTAACTGGTCCGAGGATTTTTTTTTTTTTTTTTTTAATTCGTACCTCCATCCCGAAACCAGCAATCACGGGCACACAAGAACTTCTTCAAGATCACCATTTTACCGCCCGTAATTGATGGCTATAGTTATGAGCTGAGAAAAGAAGGAAATTGATTTTTAATTCGCTTTTTCACGGCAAATGATTGAAGATCCTGTTTCGATAGCGTTTTCTGATTGGAAGATATTTTTCTTTTCTGCCACGGCCGGCCAAGATATTGCACAAGCTTCTTCTGTAAGGTTAAAGTGGGGTGGATTTTTCATTAGGGTTTCAATGGGGTTTTTCTGCTCATGCGCGCAACAGCGACTTTTTGTGTCGCGTATTGATGATACGGTTGAAATTTTGTTCTTCTTGTTGGCTTTGTGTTGTTCTTCAGAAGCAGCAGAAATTAATGGCATTGCATATTAATGGCATGGTTCTAAGAAATTCCATTTGAACACGTCGACTTTTCCTTGAAAGGAAATTATTGGGTTCAGATCGTGTTTCGCAACTGAAAGCAACAGCTGGTAATTTAAAGAAATTAAACTTAAGTTCCTATAAAAATCAGTTAAACTCCAAGGTTGTATAATAGCCGCAAAATGTTGTCTGGGTGGTATGTGACTTCTGTGTGCTAGAAACACGTACTGATTCGGCAAGTTTATTTAGTTTTTGGAATAGGGATTTTAGGGATGCCATGACAAAATGACGGTCATTTTAAGCACTTTCAACAAAGTTCAAAAGTGTTTTATGATTTCCATTTGTCCGTCTATCTTTCAGTACTTTAACTACCTCCAATAGGCATTTATTTTTGTGACATTTATATTTGTTATTCCTATGTACTGTCCCGTGTACAGTTTTCAAAATGGTGTATGTAGCATTTATAGTTGTTTCGAAAGTGCACCCCAAATAATTCAAATATGTTATGCTCTGTAGATCGTCATTGTTTAAAGTGTATTTCAGACACATTCATCAATTAAAAAAAAAAAAACAGAAAAAATAAACGAGAAAAAAAGTGGCGTATGTCGTTAAACCTGTTTCTTTTGGGAAATCATGCAGCTTTTAGAAAAATTTAATGTCGCGTAGAGACTCGAAAAGATTTAGAATGTGTCTTTACAAGAAAATAGGTTATTTTAATTTAAATTATCAGAGTGTGTCAAGAAAAAATATCGAGCCTGAAAAATGAACCAAATATTAAAAATAGTTGTTTTTAATCAGGGAATAAACTAATTCTTCGTTATTAACGTAGGAAACTTTTGAAGATGTTAATGTAAACAGAAAAGGCTATTGTAATGATGTACAGAATTTCTTACATCTAAATAAATTGTTTTTGCAAAAGAACTTTTTCCGATTTCCATCCTTTTTAAATAACTCAAGAACCCATAAAAGATGAAAATAACATTTAATTTTCTTAGACAGGGTCTCGCAAAACTACATTTGCGGGATAGGCAGCTTTTTCGAACTTATCCTCAAAATCTCTCCAATTTCCGACGATTCATCTCCAAACTTGGCGCCATAAAGACTTCTGTGTTAGAAAGTTCTATATAATGGATGCGTTTAGTATGATTTTATCTACTTTGCTACTCTTAAAGTAGGCTTTATCTATCTCATAGTGCCAAAAATACTGCATTTCTATCATAAACCTTCTAGACAGCAACAGTGGGTACAGAGGAAAGTTCACACCGCTGGATGTTGCCACAAACAGCGTTTAGCTCAGAAGGAAATCAGCAGTAGCGGATCCAGGGGAGGGGCTAGGGGGCTTCAGCCCCCCCCCAAAAAAAAAGATATTGCTAAAGGGTAACATTCTTCTTTCTTATACACTTTAAGTAGCTAAAATGATCCTAATTTATAACTTAGCCCTTCCCAAAATCATGTACATTGGTTTAGACTAAAATTTTGATTTATAGTACATTTTAATTGGGCGAAATAAGACTTTTCTTTAAATTTAGCCCCCCCCCCCAAAAAAAAATCTGGATCCGCTACTGGAAATCAGTAAACAGGTTAAACTGGGGTGCCGGGCCGTGGTAGCCCAGTGGTTAAGGTGTTGGACTCGTAAACGGAAGGTTGTGGGTTCGATACCGGCGTACCACTAAAGACCACCGTGTACATGCGGTGTACGTGTACGTTAAATCCGTGGTTCCGAAAGTCCTCTTGGCGGTCGCTAGCAGTTTCCGAGGGGTGCCAATATTCAGAAGTCCCCCACCTTCTGATGAGGTTCCAAATTGTGGCGGGAAATTCCGGGAAGGATGCATATGTAGCTCTAAGCGACACATTCAGTGACGCGAGCTGTCCTCTCCTGGCAAACAACAAACTGGGGTGCCATGGGGGAATAAACTCTGTGGCATCCCACCCTTTCTTACAACACAAAAGGGTGCTTCAGTTTGATGTGCTGTGAAAACACCCTTACATTGTCGCTTTTTTTTTCTCCCGAAAACTTTCTCTAAACTTAATTAAGCAAGAAGGTTGTTTGGTAAAAAGAAGTTGAAAGCCAGGATTTTTAGTGTATCATAGAAGACTTTAACATGTTTATATAAAAAAAAAAACTCAAATCTTGCATATTGCTTGAAAAACAACAGTTTTCACGTAAATTTCATTTACATTGAAATCAACAGGCTCTCTCACAACTACGTTTCAATGAACTGGAGGAAGGCAAATTGAAATCTTATTCTAAATACGATGGTAAAAATAATCCTTTGCGCAAGGTTTACAGTGGATCTATTTACCATAATTCCAGTTAATACTTGATGTCAGAGATTTTCGAATAAAAAAAGGAATAGAAGAGGGGAGGGGGGGGCGGGATTTAATCATTCTTTGATCTAACCCAGCTGAAATCTGCTTTATGTATTTGATGTAAATTGAGCTATTACATTTACATTACGTGTCACTGGCATCTGCCAAGCCCACCGAGAACAAAAGGATTAGGGAAGAACAACAGCTATCAACCCTGGCTTTTCCCTACCACGCAAAAAGCACATGATGTTTCGCAGACAAAAGCCAGCAAGCTCTACGTGTGGGGTGGTAAGGAATGATACGTACCATGTCAAACGTTGTCTAAAGCCACCCCTGCAGGGTTTTTATAACTACCCCCGTGAGAAAATATTCATTGCGTGGCATTACGTCATGTCATGCCATGTCTCTGTGTAAGATAAATGCTCCGAAACTACGTTTATCCAACTATTTCAACTCTTTGAGGCGCAACCTTTTCCCATTGCTGAAAAAAGGGCAGCCATTGCCATCGCTCGATTTAACTACAAACAAGAGGGCGGACGATCGAAACGTTCATCGCGTGCCACAGATCTAGAGACCCTTACTGACGACAGCTGGCTGTGCGGCACAGCCAGCTGCGTAAAAAAAGGATCTCTAGATCTGTGGCACGCGATGAACGTTTCGATCGTCCGCCATCTTGCTGTTAGTTAAGTCGAGCGATGGCAATGGCTGCTCTTTTTTCAGCACTGGGCAATATGTATCCAGCTGTTCTCGCTTTCTTCCATTTTTCAGCAGGTGTCAGTGCTGTTAAAAATAATCGTGACCATTTTTTTTACAGTAAATGACGTGCTGAAAAAGTAAAGGTTTCTCGTGGAGCTATGTCACCCGCAACTATTTTTATAGAAATCAAATCTATTCTTCGTGATTGGCAACAGTCAAAACGTCAGAGTTTGGTGTTCCCAGAGCGGGAACACTGCGCGTTAAAGGGTTAAGAGTGCTTCGCCTGAAGAACTATAGTCGACGCAGAACTTTTGACCAGTTTTAAAAACAAAACATTGATGTTAGATACTCTAAAATATTAACAAAGCTTCTACACCCAGTGCGCTGTGTACTAACACTATAGCAGTAAAGCTGTATGTCTCATGCAACTTTCAGAAAAAAAACAAAAAAAAACTCATCAGCACAAAAATAACATATTTCAAAAATGGACGAGGAGTTACTTATAGGTAAGTATTGCAAAATTCCGTATGTTGAGAGTTTTTTTCTGAGTGTTTCTTATTTCCTAAAAGTTCATTGTTTTCAACTGTTCACAGTATAATTTGTAAAGAGAGACTCTGAATTTTTTTAGATCCACCAGCGCAATTAATTTTGTAAAAAGTTATTCAAAAGTGGCAAGATTTTCAGAAAAATAAAAACCCTGAATTCAAATCAAATCGCTAGTCATAAACAGTTACGTCAGTACAGGTGAATGCCTGTTATTTTCTCGTACTAGACTATGAACCAAGGCCAGAGCCTGTTAATCGGCAGGACAGCCTGCGCACTTGCCCTGGGCCCACCCATTCCAAGGGCTCCAATTTTTTTTTTTTTTTTTTTTTTTTTACAATTACTAGTCTCTGTTAAAAATTAAATTCTTAAGAAAGTTGTATTAAAATTTTAATTGTCACTTTTTTCAAAAATACTCAAAAGTTGGCGGCTAATTCACTGGCATTTTACTCCACTAAAACTCATCAGCATTTAATCAAAATCCGTGAAATGAAATGAAATGAAATGTAGTGTTAAGGCCAATTATCGGCTCGAGGGATTTAGTACTGGGGGGGGGGGGACTTTCTAAGGGATTCTAACCCGTAAAACAAATCCATGAGCCCAACGTCTGAGCCTCTCCTTGTAAGTTTTACTGTAAAAAAAAAAAAAAAAAAAAAAAAAAAAAAAAAATCTCATCGGTTTTAAGATACGTGCAGTAAGTTTTGCAATTCTTTTCAGCAGCTATATGTGCTCAAAATAAGTTAGAAGCGCAATACGCAATTTATCGCAAGTACAAAGGCACAAAAATTTGTATTTGCCCTGGGCCCAATAATGTGATGAAGAGGCCGATGACTGAACTTTCGACGAAACGAATTAATTCTATTGCCTAAAACCAGGCGATTCAAGGATTTGACAAGGACAATAGAGTTGCAATTATGGTATCTCCGATTTTAATTCGATACTAGTACTTGCACAGGGGATCGGTGATAACCTTGTGGGCGTGGCCACGGCTTACGGCATGGAACTTGTAACCGGAAGGTTACATTTTCGACACGATTGAACATTGAAGTATCTTGACGGAAATTTATTTTACCTAAGCAAATGTGCGATAACATTTTGGAAAAGAAAAAAACTTGGTTTAATTACCGTTAAGGATATAATTTAAAAGAAAGTATTAATATCCAAAACCTAAACCTAATGTCCGAATATCCAAAACTATGTTAATAAAATAAATATGAAATTCTTTATAAAATACCCGTATGAGTACTTTGTATAAGAAATTTCAATTTTTGAAGCTAATGCCTCCTTATCCCTTTGAAATTATAGTCAGAGAGTTATATATATATATATATATATATATATACAGGGGCGTAGCAGAAATTTTTCATGGGGGGGGGGGTTACGACTACTACAACTCATATATATATGTATACGTGGGTGTGACAATGTAGTGAAGAATATACATTTTGTATGGCAAAAAATTCCTCATGTGGGGGTTATGACCCCCCTAACCCCCCCCCTTGGCTACGCCTCTGATATATATATATATATATATATATAAAATATGTAGAAAATTAATATATAGAAAATTAAATAGAAAACACCCCCCAAGCCAGTCATTGTTAATACAACAAAAAAATTACAAAAAAATGTAAAATGCATTGTCCTCTTCAGACATCCATAGTTATATATATATATATATATATATATATATATATATATAACTATGGGAAACGAAATCAAATAATTTTAACTTTAACTAATTTTGGCAAGAAGTAAAAGCACACAAAATTTAAATGCCGAAAGTGACAAAATTTGCGACACGTAGTTGACACATTTTCTCTAGCAATAGGGCAGTTTAAACTTGAAAATTTGCTATGGTATTTCTGGTGTTTTATGGAATATATATATGTGTAATGCACAGATAATAAAAATCAATTCTTAATTTTTTTTTTCCCATGTGATGTGCAGTTGGTTCATTTCCGACCCCCTGCTCGGCAATACGCCACCAGATGAAAAGAATCGTGCCTGGATTAGGCCAGGACGTGAATAGCCTGCAGAGAACATCTCAAGACCACCCTCATGGGGGATTTGTCATTCGATTTAGGAGGTTGTCGGCTTTCCTCCTTCTTCCCTTTAATCTTTCTTTCATCTTATTTATTTATTTATTTATTTACTGAATAGACGAACGCCGTTTTTTTTTTTATTCCGGAACTGTGAGCAGCGATGAAAAGAGTGGAATTACTCGAAATTCTAACTCGGAATGAATGTGTTCTTTAATTTATTCTTAACTTTTTGCCATTTTATTTTGCAGGAATCCGGATGCGAAAAGGGTTTGCTTTGAATTGAATAGACGGATTAGAGGACAGTATGAAGAAGATGAACCCGATGGAAGAATGGCCTTTACCTGAAAATAAAAAGAATCATATTAGGAAAGAATTTTGTTTTGAATAGAACTGATGCTTTTGCTTTAGAAGCGTAGAGTAAATGGCAAGGCGTGGTTGTTTTAAGACGCATATTCATTTTAATTTACGGTATTCATGCATTTCACAGTGCGGAAAACTTTGATTGTCAGCCTAACTATTTTTTTTTCAACATTAATGATATAAGCTTAATAACGCATTTCCGAAAACATTTCATCTACCAGAAGGAAAATGTTCAATTATGGTGCCATTTACACTTGTTTTACGAGATTCTTCTCCTCGCTTTCCTAGTAGAAAGAAAAAAAAGAAGAAAAGAAAAGGAAGCTTGTTATCTTTAACTGCATTGCTAGATTTCATGTAAAGTGGAACCTTTCAAATTTGACTACCCTTAGGAAGAACAAAACTGCTTACTTTGTAAAGATGGCCACCTTTCGAAGGTGATAAAGTATGATGGTTGTGAAGTGAAAACTGTAGACAGGTGGTCACTTTAGCAGGTTCCACTGCCCTGTAGGGATGGACAAGAGATGAAAAGTAGGTTTGTCTCGTCTTGCGTGACAGCTAAAAAGCTTTGGCACGTCTCGCAAAATCCCTAAATTATATCAAAATCTTTATATTGCCTAAAAAACCAAAAAAGCTGTTGCGTCTCCCAGGAGAGCTATGAACCTTTGTCTCGTCTCGCATCCCTCCCAATAAAATCTCCTAAATTAAAATTCTTTTCGACACACTTACTAGCATCCATATAAAATCATCTGAATGTAATCGACAATTTTTTCAGATTTAAAAGTATTAATGTATTAATTAAATTGTAGCATGTTTCAAAGTACTTGATTTTCAGAAAAGACATAGTCGCTTGTAGTGAATCCTAAGTCCGTTTAACATTCCCTAAGTCCGTTTCACATATGGTAGGTATACTGATTTTGAAGATATGGTTTGCATCATGGACAATTTTCCTAATTAGAAAATAGAGTAAAAAGAGCCTTAAAGAGTCCTTTTACTGAATACACACAAGACTTTTACATACTTAGCTTACATTTTCACAGAAAAAAAAATGTGATTGCTGTCTCGATTTCCCGTTTCAAAATACTTCCGTATATTAAACTTAAACATTGGCTCAAACAGCCCTTTGCGGGGACAAGGCCTGATCTGCCAAACCACGCCTTCGTGGCCATAGGTTGTGGTGTGTGGAATCATATACCTAGCCCAGGTGGCCTGCTTGACGCGAAGCCTCCGGTGTTTAACTCCCAAGCAAACTTGGTCCTCATTTTATCGACCCATTCAATGGGATTTTGTGTTGTTGTTGAGGGATTAAGGCCAGATATCTACACAGGGATCTAGGCTTATGGGTGGGGTGTCCTCCCTGGGGCTCTTTCTAAGGGGTCCTAACCCATATTTACGCTTAGTTTCGGAGGAAACTACAAAAAACTCCGAACGGTTATTAAACATAATAAACGTAAAGATGGAAAAGCAATAAATAATAAAAAAACTGCAGGCAATACAGTTTTTCTTGACGCTCAAATATCCTCAAATTAAAAAAAAATATTTAAACAATAACTAATCAACATAAAACATACAATAATTAAAATCATAATTATTATAATACAATCATGAAAAAATTAAATATTCTATTACCGGAAATACACCATTTTGAAAATACAATGACCCTCAAACAGACAGCTATTTTAAATATATTAAATTCAACGGATTAAAAGTATGATTTAAAGGAGGAATATTCGGTGGACGTGACCTGATTTTGAACCAGGCACATTCCGTCTTCCAGTTCAGAGAGCTATGAACTCGGCCATTGGCCGTTCTTCCATTCGAGCGATGAAAGGCTGAGTCAACTTCGCCCAGCCTGGGAATCGAGCCACGGACCTGCGGCACGGAATTCAGACAACGATGGTTGCTTTAGATAGGGAAAAAAAAAGTGAGAATAAAATGCTTGTAATTTTTCCAATAAAGGTAAATTATTAAAAGAACTGTGCTGCATATTACACTCTCAAAAATTATTTCTTGAATTCAGCGAAATATAACGTTCCTAATTATTCGTTGAAAAATGTAGAATAAATTAGTGCATAAAAACACACTTAAAAATTATTTCTTCTGCTCAGAGAAATTTTACTGGCAGTAGTGCTGCCGGATTATCTCCGTTATTTGGCAAATATCCGTTTCTTTTTTTCTCCGGTCAATTGAAGAAATTTCTTCTGATTCAACGAATCCCCCGCCCCCTTCTTCTCGAGATTTGCGGGACGAATTCGCGGAAATAAAACGTTTCCAAGAAATACGGAAGTTATTCGTTAAAAATGAGGAATGAATTAGCGTATAAAAACGAGTTTTTCAGAGATCGCAGGTCTTGAATTAGATGGCTGTGCCGTACCAGGCTCATCTGGATCCTAATCAGGAGCAGCCACTAAGTAAAGTGAAGTGTGACGTTAAAGTGATGTACAGTGAAATTGCGCTACAATGCGATTTAACTTACGCGATTTGGATTTCACGCGAATTTTCCCACAAATATGTATCTTAGAGCTAAAACCAAATCCCCGCCCGAAACATGAGATTTTTCGCCAACATTCATTTATATTCACCACTTTAGGTGGGAAATGGTAATGTATAGTTAGAGAATGGTTTTAAACAGTTTGAAGGATGTTCATAAGTGTTTAAATAAAATTGTGTATATATTTAAAAAGGTCGTATATTTCACAACGCGAAATTTTCACCTCACGTAGGGTGTAGAGATGAGTTCGGGCTCATTTTTTGAAGCCCGAGCCCGAAGACTTTTAATCCGAGCCCTCCCGAGCCCGAGCAATCTTATTTAAGTCGGAGCCCGAGCCCGAAATTTCAGCTAAATATAAATAAAATTCAGTAAAATTCCATAAAATTCAATGAAGTAATTCTTTGATAGAATACAATATACTACAACTTTGATAGAACTTTGATAGAATAATCAACTTTGATAGAATGCAATATAGAATAAAATTTTGCCGTTTCTGCAAATTAAAGACAAATATAACTGCAAATTTTTAATGCAATTTCTAATTTTTTATATCTATGTTTACGAAAGAATGTCCGATCTCATGACTAACTAAGCAATATAAGCCGCCGTTCTGAAATACCCAAAGAGCTTCACGCGCCTTCTAGGCACCCGTGCCGCTATTTTTTTTAAGAACTTTTATTTCCCATATAAATCACTTTTTAAAAATCTGTTTCAAGGAGTTTTTTCAATAAAATAGAAATTTTTCACGAGCCCGAGCCCGAACGCAATTGTGAATTACAGAGCCCGAGTCCGGTTCGGGCCCGGGCTCAGGCTCGGGCTTTCGGGCTCGGGCTGAGCCCGTCTCATCTCTAGTAGGGTGGGGAGAGGGTTGGACACATCCCACGCGTAAGTCGGCTCTACAGTAATTTGTTTTAGAAGAGGCTGATAAAGTAATAATAGTAATGATAATAATAATAATAATAATAACAACGTATTTGATATGACCTAAGCAAAATGTACTATAAAACGAAAAACAATATCTTTTGGGGGCGGTTGAAACCCTCTAAACCTCTCTCGGATCCGCACTGGCCTCCAGCAACTTGAAAGCTAACTGCAAGAAAAAAATAAGTAAGCTGTAATTTGCAAGATCAATAAATAAAGTGCCACTTTGTTGGGATAACTTTAATAACGAAAACAAATCTACTATTCCTAAAAATAAAAATAAAATAAAAATCTTTATCAACTACAAAAAGTAGAGCCACTCATGTATATCTTCTGTTATTATTTTTTTTTCACCTTGTCGAACAAAACTATCGGCATTGGAGTCTAATCTTAACCTATCCTTTCACGTGTGGACCTCCAATCTTCGAACTTGTTCCTTTGGCATCGAATGTCTGGGTGGTCCGGCATCCCACCTTCCAATTTAAACAGAAAATAAAACTGCGTATTATCGACACCCTCAATCAGCGGTTGCAGGGATAAACCAACCGTTAAATTATTACTGCGCCGCTATACTTAAGGCCTTGGCTGGAAAGGTTGTTCTCGAGAGGAAAGAAATCTATGCCCGGCCATTTCGAAACTACGCTTTTGATATCTGTGAAAGAAAAAATATATTCTTCGGTCTAATGTGGTACCACTGGAAATGTACATGAATGTTTTGTTTATGCTAGAATGATTGCTACACTGGGGAAAAAGAATGTTCGTTGAATCAACAAAATTTCTGCTAAATATTTCGTTAATTTATAAAACATTTTGTTAAATATAGCATAATTATTCGGTTGTAATAGCGCCAACCAAATTTTTGTTGAATGAACAAAATTTTGTTCAATTCAACAAAACATTTTTTTCCCGTTTAGATAAACTTAAGCAATTTAAAACTGTTCTGTATTTAAAATATATTCATCAAAACTTATTCCTTTGCGCAAGTTATTTTTCTAGAAAAAAGACAATTTAAAAAAATTAAAAAGTGTAAAGAAAGTCTACGTAGATGTTTGTTATGTGCATTCACATTTATTTTGGCTGGTAAAAAGTTTTTTCATAATTTTATTTTTCTTTAGTATTTAGCTGTTACAGGTAGGTTTGCTAAAAGAAATCACCAAAAGTAATTTTTAAGGCTGTTTTGGTAGAAATAATACATTGTTTAACCTTTATTGCTTTAAAAGAAACAACATTTTATAACTCTTATTTATATGTTTGCTTTTACTTACTACTCATTTTATTACTTTTGCAAATACGTGTCAACAATTTCTCATATTCTTAATATTTTTATTATTATAAATCGGATCATAGTTTCATCTACCTTTTCTTACACATTAGGTTTCTAGTAGACAGATTTTTAGTACACCATTTTATATCATTATTTTTTCAGGTTTCATCTCAAATGCTTCATCTTGTTTTAATTAAACTGCAGGTTTCATACAACTAATCTTCTTTTCTACATTTTAAAATATTTCCCTGTACATCAGGTTTCACCCCCATGTTTCCAGCTGTTCCTAATGCTCCCTCCACTGTTAAGCTGTTCCATGTTTCCCTCCACCTTTCCAGTAACTCAAATGTCATATTAATGTTTCGTATAATTTTACAAGTGTGTTAAATTTCGCTTCAACTGTTTACTTATTTTATTTCTTACATAACGTATCTTTCTGATATCTCGCCTGTAACTCACGTTTCATCCGAATATTTCACCCTATTTGCCTGTACATCAGGTTTCGTCTGAAAGCTCCGCAGAAATTTCCTGTACATCGGGTTTTGCCGCAAAGCTTCGCACGTTTTCACTGTACATCAAGTTTTACCTTGATGTTTCGCACGTTTCTTTTGTACTTGTATTTTTACCCTGAAGTTTCACTTAAGTCCTCGTCTGCTTTAAACATTTGAATATTTTAATCGGTCTTGTTTAAATAATAATTTGAGTGTGTGTGTGTGTGTGCTAGATAAAAAAAGGGGGTGGGGGAAGGAAACGATTGTTTGCAAACGGATGCTCCTATATTGGAACATTTCATCCTTATTTATTAATATTTTTCTAATGCTTTTGTGCAAAATTAAATCACTAGTTAAAGTCATGTTCGATGAATAAATATTTAAATTTTAACAGTGTTGAAAATGATATCACTTTTATGGTTTACTTATAAAAATAAGTAATTTCTTAATTTATTATCTGCTTATTTTATAAATTTTTAAATGACAGAGTGATCTATTAATAATAATAATAAATTCTTTTCTACTGAATTTTTTTAAGATCCAAATAATTAATTAAAAATATGGCCTGTATCATTTTACTCGGAAGTGACTTAACTGGATTGTTTTCATTTTTTCCTCTCGTATTTATCCTTTGTACTTTTATTATTGAGCTAGAATACACAGCAAATGGCACCCGTATGTTTTAGAAACAAACTGAAAAAGTTAAAGTAAAGCTCTTTAGCAATCTATCTATAAATTCAGCCGATTTCTAAATGCCATGTAACAGCCAAAAAATTTACGTCTTTGGATAAAGTACTAATTACATATTAGCATACATGATGTTCTGCCATCTACTGAGAAAATTTTGAAACATCTTCGACAAATCTAGAGGAAATATTTTAACATGAGGTTTGAATTAAAAAAAAAAAGTCTTGTTTAGTGTCTACTCCAAGCAGTGGCGTAGCCAGAAATTTTTCATGGGGGGGGGGGTGTTATGAATACTGCAACTCACATATATGTATACGTGTGTATGATAAGAAAGTGAAGAATATATATTTTTATGGCAAAAAAATTCCATCCTTCATTCTAACCCCCCGCCCCCATCCTACCCTTGGCTACGCCACTGACTCTAGGCGTCGTCAAGAAAGACAGAGAATAGATAGATGAATTTCGTTGCTTGTTTATAACGAAAAAACAAAATCTTTCACATCTTGGTACACAAACTAAAAAAACTGATTTCACCGGGGACTCGAAAAAATTCAGGATGATTCTTTATAAGCTGTACTATATACAAAGTAAATGAAAAAAAAAAAGGCTTTTATGAAATTTTCAGAAAAGTATTCTTTATCATGGAACTGCACTGCAAAATTATACGAAGAGTTATACATTCTGCAAAATTTTCGATAGTTAAGAATTTTTTCTGGAAGTTTTGCAACTTTTAAAGTTTTATCGTTTATTTCAGTGTAAAATACAGCTTGCAAAGAGGCAATCTAAAAAGTTTAAAGTGCTTGACATACAGTCGAACTCCCTTAATGCAATATCTGTAAAAGGAATATTAAGCTTTTTGTAATAAATTTTCAATGTACCAAACAGTAATAATAATTTATCAACGTGATCTCCAATGATCTAATATCCCGCTTATTTGAATAAATTTTCAATATACCAAACCTCAATAGTAAATCAATGTGATCCCGGATAATGGAATATTCCGCTTATTCGAATAAATTTTCAATGTACCAAACCGCAATAGTTAGTCATCATGATTCCGGATACTGGAATATCTCTCTTACTGTCATAAATTTTCAATGTATCCAACCACAACAGTAAGTACTGTATAATGTACTCAGTGTCACAATAATATACAAGTACAATACTGTATAAGTCAATGGGGTCTCGGATAGTGGAATATCACGTTTATTTGAATAAATTTTCAATGTACCAAACCGCAATAGTTAGTCAATGTGATCCCGGATAATGGAATATCCCGCTTATTCGAATTAATTTTCAATGTACCAATCGCAATACTTAGTCAATGTGATCCCGGATAATGGAATATCCCGCTTATTCGAATAAATTTTCAATGTACCAGTCCGCAATACTTAGTCAATGTGATCCCGGATAATGGAATATCCCGCTTATTCGAATTAATTTTCAATGTACCAATCCGCAATACCTAGTCAATGTGATCCCGGATAATGGAATATCCCGCTTATTCGAATAAATTTTCAATGTACGGATCCGCAATACTTAGTCAATGTGATCCCGGATAATGGAATATCCCGCTTATTCGAATTAATTTTCAATGTACCAATCCGCAATACTTAGTCAATGTGATCCCGGATAATGGAATATACCGCTTATTCGAATTAATTTTCAGTGTACCAATCCGCAATACTTAGTCAATGTTATCCCGGATAATGGAATATCCCGCTTATTCGAATAAATTTTCGTGGCAAATTGGCTATTCCATCAAACGGGTTCGATGTAATTAGTCTTTGTGCACTTTTGTACCAGAATCACATGAACTTTTTGATATACGCCGTTAACAAGGTGTAGAGACAGCTTTACACTGTATACATCCCCTTTTGGCGTGGACTCTCAGAGTTTTCGAGCATCTGGTGAAACACTTAACGGCTTTCGCAGTTCGCCCTGACAACACTTGGTAATTCTGGATAATCCTTTGATAAATGATCAGCAAGAGCCGAATATTTCTCTCGTGTTTCTTTTCTCGCTAACCCGAGCTGTGGAAAAACATGCGGGGTGGCCGGGCAAAAATATTTCTCCCACAGATGAGTTATGGGCGTTGGAGCGATGTCGGACCGATGTTTGAGGCTGGAAGTTGACGGGAGAGTTTTTTTTTTACCCCCGAAAAGCGAGATGATCATCGGCGAGGTATCGGATAACGGAGGGATTAGCTTGTCGACTTGGAGAAAGTGCCACGGACCACTGGAAATGTGTTTTTGAGCTGAGGGTTTGTTGTGAAATGTTAATGTGTTTGTCTATTTTGGGGTCAGGATATGGAGTTGGCGAGGAGAGCAGGTTGCGGTGCTTGTTAGTTTAAGGCTAAATGTTTTCGAACATCCAGGGCAGGTTTCCGGCATTTTTTCAGAGCAAATTGGCTACATGTGTTGTAGATGGTTTAGTTTCAAAGGAATACGATAGTTTGAAGAGTTTAGTGAGGTAAACAAGGGCATGAGGGCACGCATGATAAATATCTACACAACTGTGGGTTTTTAAATGTAATTGCATGTGTTGTTCCAGACAGAAAATTTTCTCACTGCTTGGCGACTATTTGGCTCCATGACTTTACAATGGCTGGAAAATCTGGACAATGACAGCAAATTTTGAAAAATTTCAAAATTGAAATTGTAAGTTGAGTTACTAAATGTCCTGCTACGAAATTCCACTTCCGTTTCATCCAAAGCGTCACAGACAGATAGACAGAGACTCTTTGAATGTCGTTGTGACATTCTTATTGATTGAAACTGGTGGAAATATTAAGCTTGCGTTATATAGTTACGATTGCGCTACAGATACAAACTTGTAACAATTTGATTTGTTCCACTATATAGTATCTCAAAGCCTGCAGTATCAACGCTTTTTCATTTCAGGTGTTGGTACTTACCTTTAATTTCAGAGTATTTTGTTCCTGTATAATACAGTATACAGCCATTTCTTCCCTATTATAGTAGAACACTATAAGTCAATGGAAGTCACTTAATTACGATGTGTTTTCGCATTAAAAAGTTTTTCAACCTTGCAAGTTAATTTTCTATATATTAGGTGTCCCGGAAATTAATGTCCCTTTTTACATAAATTTCAAACACACAAATTTTCAACAAGTATTGAATTAGAAATAAGCTGTATCTAAGCATAGGACTCATATTTGTTAAAATTTAAATTAAGAATTTCATTGATAATATTTTTTTTTTCTTTCAAGAAAAGTGGCCACCCTCCCACTTTTATCCCGACAAACCCTCCTTCGAGGATTCTATTCGAGATGTTCTGAAATCGATTTTTAGGTGTTCGGGAGTTTTATTTTTTACACCAAGACTTTTATAGATATCGCTTTTCTTCTTTGAGGTAACCCAGGATATGTGAAAAAAAAACAGTTTGGCTCCCTATTCTCCATAAGTTACGAATTTTGGAAAATGCTCTCCAATCCAGCACCTACGCTAAAAAACTCACATACGTGCCAAATTTAGTGTTATTAGCACCAGTAGTTTTGGCTTGGCTAAACACTGAATTACGAAAAAGTGACATTAATTTCCAGGACACCTAATAGATTTTCAATCTCGCAAGATAACTTCCTATATACCAGGGATGTTTTTTAATCAGGAATCATTTTTTTTTAGCACTAAGGTGCTATTCCGTTCAGTCCCAGATTTTTGTCTACGTGAATTGGTCGACATGAATTGTAGACAAGTTTTGTTGACAGATTTTGTAGACATGAACTGTTACGGTGAAGATCTTTATTAATGTGTTTGCCAGATAATGGAGGTGGGGGTGGGTGAATTAAAATTTTGAAAGTCGCAGAAGGTTGCAGGTCTCGATTCCAAATATGTGTTTTATGGAACAAGAAACACAAATACGGCACACTCATGGATTATGATGTAAATTGCATAGAGTATTTAAAACGGTGAAGTACAGTTGGAATATGCTTGGCGAATGTTGCAAAACAGTTTTAGTAGGCGATAAAACTTTAGATAGATTTCAGCTTTGTACGCCTTTTAAGATAGATTTCGATTCCAAATAAGTGTTTTATGTAATAAGAGAGAAAATACGACACATTCATGAATAATGATACACTTTCCAACTTAATGGAATAAGGAAAGAAAATAGGGAGGACGCATGGATTATGATACTCTTTTAATGTTTAGTACGTATTTAAAATCTGAAAGTGTCATAAACACCTCGTTTGTTCCAAAATTTGTCATTACTCACAATTAAACTCTTCAAACCCTCATAGATGAAATTTTTCTGCTTTTTTGAGGCGACAAATTGATATGCGATATGATAATTTCTAATCATATCAAATTTCTTCTTCCTTGATAACCCTCGAATGAAATAAATTTTTAAAGTGTTTCAATTAACGTATAGAATTTTTGAAACCATGCCAATCATAAAAATTCAAATAGTCAAATTTTATTACTACCCAGGAATCTGACATTTCAGATTAAGCAAACTTACATCATTGCGGGAGAGGATCCGTGTGAGAGGCCAAGGTCCTTAGTCGTCCCCCTACCACCATACCACAAAAAAAAAGAACCATGCCATTGCTTTATTTAATGGTTCAAACAGCTTTATTTATTTATTTATTTCTGAAATAAAAGCAACTTTAATAACCGCATATCCCGGCATTTAACAACATCAGTAAATTTAGGCTATTTCAAGAAATATATCAGGTTGTAACGAAAGTTTTCAACCTGATATCTGCCTGAAAGTTTTCAACCAGGAAGTTGAAAATCAACCTGAAAGTTTTCAACCTTCACGCCATATCTGCCTGAAAAACTAACTTCTAACTCCTTAGATAACTGATTTTGAACTTTCGGTACCAAACCTGCACAGTGTCACATGATACAACAATAGTACTTAAAGCTGTACTCATAATTTGTTGATATTATGTAGCTGACTTTTTGCAACACAAACGGAAGTAAATGATGGCTCTAATCCTCTAGAGTGATAGTTCCATTTGGGACACTTTATACTTAATGATAACTATATTTTTTACAGATTTCACAACACAGTGTTATAAAGTAAGCCACTTTCTTTCAAATGCCAAAAATCTTTTGACAAAATATGAGCCAATACGCCAACGCGAACTGTGTGCTGACGATGTTTGCGGTGGCGGGAAACTTTCGTTACAACCTAATATTTTCTATTCAGCATTTTATATTCGGTGTGTAACACGAACACGAAAAAATGAAGTAATTTTTCTAAGTCAATAGGGCGTGTTATACACCGAGATATAGCTTATATAATCAGCTTTGTGTAATTTTTAAGCTTTAGTTATCATAAGGTACTATTGTTTTGGTACATTTGGTTTATGGAAAAAAAATTCTGGTGCATCGTAATGAAAGCTTCGCTTTAGTGTTACAAAATTTCACCTAACTGCCCGAGTTAAAACAACGTTAAAAGTGTGCGTCGAGTGTTTAAATTAATGAGCTAGGAATATGGTAACTGGAATAGTGAATATACCTTATATGATTACTACATCACCGAAATAATTTACATACTATACAAAATTTACGCGAAAACTTCTGTTGTGAATATCATTAACTTTACAATACTCTGAAAGTTTTATAGTAGGTTCAGTACAGATGTTTAAAAACAAGTAAAAATTATCATTCATCAAATCTATGATTTACGGTGGACCCAGGTAAGTATAATTCTGTTCTGTATTTCTGAAGATTTTAGTGCTTAAAAAGTCAACTGCTTAAAATTTCTAATTGTAAGGTCAAAAAACTTATAAAAATTAGCAGGTGATACGATTATAATTGTTCACCATCATTCAATGCCAAAGCACTGCGTGCAACCCGTCTATGGGCATTAATACCATTTAAAATTCATCTTTTGCTTCATTCTATCATGAATTCAATCACGCCTGTAACCGAGAACGTAACATGACGCCTTTCAACGTTAAAAACAGTATCAAACGCAAAAAGAACAAAGCACTAACTACCTGAACGTGCGGCGCGTTAACACATCTAAACTAATCACGTACTTAAAATATTGTTTATTTTAGTAATAGTCAGATTCAAATGCAGATTTCGTACCCGGATCATCGTTTTAATTATGTCGTTCACCTCGAGAGGCAAGGCCATGTCCGCTAAAGCATTCTTTTGTATTTTTATTTGCCATCTTCTTTGATCCATCTGCTGGTCGTACGTTACAGACAATCTTTATTCTTTTGTTGGTTCACAGAAATATCAAAAATACCGGAGGTCTCTCATGCGCTTGTCTAAATGCCGTCCCTTCGAGCTAATCGCAGACACCAAAGTGTGTCTAGACTTGTCCTCAGACGTCTTTAACTATTTCTTATGGTTTTTTGAATAAATAGCCGGAGAGCGCGCGCGTTTAACTAGATTATTTGGATTATAATAATAAGACGTCTGACCAGGAAGCGACAAGGGAAAAATATCTCCAAGATCTCCTCCCCGTCTGGATTGTAAAAGAGCAGCTGGCAAACTTATTGGTTGCGAACAAAAATTATGCAAGGACGTACGAGTTCTGACAGACTCTCTGGTATGAAATGGAATAAGTCTAAATCCTATGAGTCGTATACTGCCTTTTCTTTTTAACAAGCTTATAATAAGAGTCTCTTATTCTTTTGTCCACAGAACAGAAATACAGAAATGCTATTAAACCCTTTGAGGCGCAACCCTTTCCCAATGCTGAAAAAAGGGCAGCCGTTGCCATAGCTCGACTTAACTACCAGCAGGATGGCGGACGATCGAAACGTTCATCGCGTGCCACAGATCTAGAGACCCTTTTTTGACGACAACTGGCTGTGTGCACAGCTACCAAATCTATGATTTACATCGTCCGCCATCTTGCTGGTAGTTAAGTCGAGCGATGGCAATGGCTGCCCTTTTTTCAGCATGGGGCAATTTATCCAGCTGTTCACGCATTCTTCCATTTTTCAGCAGATATCGGTGCTGTTAGAAATAATCGTGACCATTTTTTTACGGGAAATGACGTGCTAAAAATTAAAGGACTCTCGTGGAGCTATGTCACCCGCAACTATATTTATAGAAATCAAATCTATTCTTCGTGACTGGCAACAGTCAAAACGTCAGAGTTTGGTGTTCCCAGAGCGGGAACACTGCACGTTAAAGGGTTAACCCACTATAGCTAATAAAATCTTACATTTTTAAAACAAATATAGGATCGAGAGGGGATGAAAGAAAAAACACTTCTAAAGTTTAAACTGTGTTAACCGATTCGACAAAACTCGAATTTGAATCAGTGAATTTCTTCACAGAAATACACACAATTTTGACGCATAAAATTCAACAGATATTAAATTAAGCATTCGTTCAACCACGCCTTCGCGGCCATGGGCTCTGGGGTGCTGTAGCGTGTGCCCCAGCCAGTTGGTTAGCCTGACGTGAAGCCTGATGTGAGAGTGTTTTGTTTTCCCCAAGCAAGCTTGTTCCCGATTTTGTCGCTACCCATTCAAGGGATGAAATTCTGAGTCAGCCTGGGAATCGAATTCCGTACCTGTGACACGGAATCACAGCGTGCTAACTATTACACCAACGGACCAATATATATTAGATTACATTTTTTTGTTCAGCTAAGATGAAGAAAAAAATCTAAAATTTAAGTCGAATACAGATATTCACGTCTTTTTTTTCGCACAAAATAAAATAAATTACTTCTTATAGATACAGATTATTTTTTTAGATAAATAGCATAATTAAGGGGATACGATATTATAATCAAGGAACCCGCTAAAGTTTGTTCATAGCAACCGATGCAATGAAAACTTTAATTGTAACTCATAAAAATATTCACGATATCGATTCCAAATACATAACTACGGATTTCTTCTCATTGATAGAGTTCGATTCAAAGAGACTGCGGTGTTTATGAAGAGATAACAACACAAAACGAAAAATATTCAGCTTGTTTATCCAGATTCTGAATTTAAAAAGAACAACAACAACAAAAAAAACCAAACAAAACATAAATATCTACCACACATATTTTAACAGAAGGTAAAGTTAAATCTCCCAGTCTGTCCATTCCCGTGTTATTCTATCAGGTGAGATGGCAGATCCTCGAACTTTGGCATTGAACCCAAAATAATTGTCAAACCCGAGAGCCTTCATTCATCCCACCTCCTCCCCACTTGAACAGAGCACTCACACTCTCTCCCGAGCACTCCAGCGATGACAAGGAGAAGCACTCTAAAGAAGCAGCAATACAGATATGTCGGAAGGGAAGAAAACATTGGCTATTATTTTTTTTTTTGCCGGAAAAACAATTTACGATCGAAAGATTTCGCCAAAAATTTTTAGGCTTTCAACAGCGCTTTGTATTTTCAACTTTTTTTTCTTTTTCTTTCTAAGGGCCGAGTTAGCGGCTTACAGGTAGGCTTGACTGCTACGAGGGCCTGAGAGGATGGTCATTTCATTAACCCTTTGAAGCGCAACCCTTTCCCAATGCTGAAAAAAGGGCAGCCGTTGCCATCGCTCGACTTAACTACCAGCAAGATGGCGGACGATCGAAACGTTCATCGCGTGCCACAGATCCAGAGACCCCTTTTTGACGACAGCTGGCTGTGCCGCATAGCCAGCTGGCTTCCTTGAGAAGGGCGTCAAAAAAGGGTCTCTGGGTCTGTGGCACGCGATGAACGTGTCGATCGTCCGCCATCTTGCTGGTAGTTAAGTCGAGCGATGGCAACGGCTGCCCTTTTTTCAGCATTGGGAAAGGGTTGCGCCTGAAAGAGTTAAATGGAGCCTTTCGCCCTTCGCCTTCCTGTAGGAAGGATTTTTCCCCGACCGCGGTTGCCAGAGGACACTAGAAACAACAACAACAAGAACAACAACAATAACAACAGTACCATAGAGAGTTTTGAAAAATTTTTGAAACACATATGTCACAGGTTAATTTCCGCCATCTTACTTGTAGTTAAGTCGATCACGTCCGCCATCTTATTGGTAGTTAAGTCGAGCGATGGCAAAGGCTGCCCTTTTTTCAGCATTGGGCGATCTATCCAGCTGTTCTCGCATTCTTCCATTTTTCAGCAGATGTCAGTGCTGTTAAAAAGAATCGTGACAATTTTTTTTTACGAGAAATGACGTGCTTAAAAAGTAAAGGATTCTCGTGGAGCTATGACACCCGCCACTATTTTTATAGAAATCAAATCTTTTCTTCGTGACTGGCAACGGTCAAAACGTCAGTGTTGGGTGTTCCCAGAGCGGGAACACTGCGCGTTAAAGGGTTAAAAGGCGCCTTGTAGGCAGACCAACGTTGACCCCCTATGAGTGGTCTCCTAATTTTGAGAAAATTTCAGGTGACAGATCTATCATCTGGATTGGCTCCTCCAGAACATGGAGGACATTAGAGCCGCGAGATATTTTACGTGCACCAGCTCTCTTTAGCGTACACGGTCCATAGCAGATTTAGACGAGAGAGGAGTTCACCCTCTCATGCAATGGCCAAGCCGGTGCTGCTTCACTTTCGGTGTTCAAATGTTCTTATGGGAACCCAGTTTAATGGACTGATCTGTTGCCGGACCCTATTTTCAACCATTGGCATTTTGGATATTTGTAAAGAGGGGCTAAGGCCCCCTCTCCTTTCATAAGGCTCCATATCTTATTCGTGCAATAAAAATCTAACTTTGGGAGAGGGAACTAAAATCTTTGAAGCGAGGACTTACTAACCTCTACACCTTGCGCTGGCTCTTTTTAACATTTCGTCAATTCATTCGCCAAACAAGGCTTTTCCGAACATCATTAAGAAAAGCATTTGTCAATATTTTCGCCAAAACGTATTTTCTTTCGCCAAACTAATTTTATTTTCGCAATTTGCGACGTTGGCGATCGACAGCGCGACCCCTGCCTCTAACCATTTAAGCCAGTTTTTTTTAATAATTTCCAAGAAATTCGAAAAGTTTTAAGTGTTTCGGCCTGTCTGTCGGTCTGTGCTCTAACCAGTGGTGGATCCCAGAGGGGCGTGGGAGAAAACAAACAGTCGATCGTTCTAGAGATGAGTTCGGTCTCGTTTTTTAAAGCCCGAACCCGAAACTTTAGCTAGTACGTAGATAGATAAAAGTCAAATACTTCACTGATAGAATATAATAAATTTTGCCTTTTGTTCAAATTACAGACAAATATGATAGCAAACTTTTAATGTACTTTCTAATTGTTTATATTCAAGTTTATCAAATAATAAAAATCTGGAGTGACTCCACTCGACTTTCCGAACACTTACGATTAAGATCATTACCAAGCACTTAAATAAACTTTAATCGATGAATCATTCAAACATATATACCAAATTGAAACTCAATCGAATGCACCATTTAAACGCTTGCGCACTTTCAAGAATTTCTCCCCATATGCCATTATGCCATAACATAAAAGAAATTTTTGCCGTAGTCCTGTAGAAAAACTATAAGTCTTATGCACACCAAAATCAATACCGGTCTTAAGATGGTGATTTATAACATATATATCCAATTTCAGCTCAATCGAAGGTACCGTTTAAACGCTAGCGCACTTTCAGGAATTTCCCCCCATAGGCCGTAATGTAAGTGAAATCTTTGTCGTAGCCCTGTAGAAAAACTATAAGTCCTATACACACCCAAATCAATACCGGTCTTGCGACGGTAGTTTATGACATATATATCCAATTTGAGCTCAATCGAATGCTCCGTTCAGGAGCTATCGTGTTCACTCACATACACACATACACACACACACACACACATACATACATACATCTCGTAAAAATAGAATAAATGGATTCAGAAGACCTCAAAACGTGTCAAGACACAAAAATCTCGAAGTCGAATTTTTTCATGATTACAATACTTTCCTTACATGGTTCTTAAAGTAAAAATTAGTTTATTTCTCCCATGAAATACATTTTAAAATCTGTTCACAAGGAGTATGTTCAATAAAGGAGAATTTTTTCACGATCCCGAGCCCGAACATAATCGTGAATTACAGAGCCCGACTCTGGTTCGGGCCTGGACTCCGGCTCGGGCTGAGCCCGTTCTCAGATCTATCGTTCACCCCCCCCCCCTCAATTGAGCAGTCTTAAAACCTTAAAATTTGTCGAGCTGCCATGCAGTTTGACCTACAGTTGAACCCATGTTTCTCATCTTTGAAAAGACTTAGCGGAGAAGACTCCCCTTCAGCGATGCGTGTCTCTTCTCACGTTGGGTGTTTGAATGCTTCCACGGAACTTAATGATTGCGCAAGTACAATGGTGTTCTCCGGAGGAGCATTCAATGACCCAAACTAAGAAGCAACATTAGTGACAAAAAGGGGATTTTTTTTTTCACTGCGTGTTTGCAATGTTGAGAGTTACCAGGCTAAGCATGAGTTAACCCTTTAACGCGCAGTGTTCCCGATCTGGGAACATCCAACTCTGATGTTTTGACTGTTGCCAGTCACGAAGAATAGATTGGATTTCTATAAAAATAGTTGCGGGTGACATAGCTCCACGAGAATCCTTTACTTTTTAGCAGGCCATTTCCCGTAAAAAAAAGGGTCACGATTATTTTTAACAGCACTGACATCTGCTGAAAAATGGAAGAATGCGAGAACAGCTGGGTAGATTGCCCAATGCTGAAAAAAGGGCAGCCGCGTTGCCATCGCTCGACTTAACGACCAGCAAGATGGCGGACGATCGAAACGTTCATCGCTGTGCCACAGATCCAGAGACCCCTTTTTAACGACAGCTGGCTGTGCCGCACAGCCAGCTGGCTTCCTTGAGTAGGGCGTCAAAAAAGGGTCTCTAGATCTGTGGCACGCGATGAACGTTTCGATCGTCCGCCATCTTGCTGGTAGGTAAGTCGAGCGATGGCAACGGCTGCCCTTTTTTCAGCATTGGGAAAGGGTTGCGCCTCAAAGAGTTAAATGGAGCCTTTCGCCCTTCGCCTTCCTGTAGGAAGGATTTTTCCCCGACCGCGGTTGCCAGAGGACACTAGAAACAACAACAACAACAACAATAACAACAGTACCATTGAGAGTTTTGAAAAATTTTTGAAACACATATATCACAGGTTAATTTCCGCCATCTTACTTGTAGTTAAGTCGATCACGTCCGCCATCTTATTGGTAGTTAAGTCGAGCGATGGCAACGGCTGCCCTTTTTTCAGCATTGGGCAATCTATCCAGCTGTTCTCGCATTCTTCGAGTTCTCAGCAGATGCCAGTGCTGTGAAAAATAATCGTGACAATTTTTTTACGGGAAATGGCGTGCTAAAAAGTAAAGGATTCTCGTGGAGCTATGTCACCCGCCACTATTTTTATTTGCAACGGCTGCCCTTTTTTCAGCATTGGGAAAGAGTTGCGCCTGAAAGGGTTAAAGATTTGACATGATACGAGAAAAAGAATGACCTCCCTAGCAAAATGCCTCCTCGTTATTGTGTTGTGTTAACACAAGCCCACACGACCATTATTTGCCAAAGGAAGGGTTGATGCTTTAGGCAAAAGAAGACTTTTTAAGGGATTCTAATGCATATTCACGTTACATCAGGAGAAAATCGCCCCAAACTGTAGACCGTTAGATCGACAGTCGTGCAGTAGGCCAGAACTCTGGACCCTCACATTTGAACCATTGACCAATGCGCAGTGTCTTATTCGTTCGGCATTCTGACGTAAAAGGAAAATATGCCTACGTCAGTTAATGAAATATTTTTCAAATTTTTATAAATAGTTATCATATACAAGATAAAATGCTCCTGAATTAAAATTTTAACATGACACTATGACACATTATATGTAATATCTTACTATGAAAAATTCTCTTTAAAATAACATTACAAAGTTTTATTTGTTTTGAATGAGTCTTATAGCAGTACTGAGTGAAAACGTAAATTAAATTACCTTTAGACATTGCAGGAAAAATTATTTAACTAAATTGTGATAACCATTTTTTGAGCATGATAAATACACTGAAAGGTATAGCCAATCATTTCTGGCACTTCGAACGAAATAAATTTATAACTTGTTCAAAAAATTAAATTGCAATTGATTATGATAAAATTATCTTAACTAATTAGAGAACAATTTTTAAAACTTGCAATTTAAACTTCACATGTCTGTATTTTCACTAAATATTTGCGAATGTGTTTATAAAACCTGTCTGGACTTTTCATAAAAATCAACCTCGCCAGTTATTTAAAATTTGTGTTTGTCTTTGCCTCTAGATGGCGCTATTCGTACTGTGAAAACGAAACCACTTGATTGGAGATGTTCATATTTTATAGGATAACATGAAATATTTGAATTAGTGAACAATTTTTAGGTGTTCTCTATAATTTCGCAATTCGTTTAGTTTTTTTTACAACTATCTTCTAACCTATATTTCTTCTGAGTATTTCTACAAAGACTTATTTTCTTTCTATGTATGGAAACATGAAACTTATTATATATATATATATATATATATATATTGCATACAATGAATTAATTTCCCATAACTCCAGTAAAAACATGAAATTTTAATTATAGACAATTTTCTTTATAAAACTAATTTAAATTCGATTGGGAAATGTTGACATAACCAGCGAATTCTTTTCGAAATTCTTTTAAAATTCTATAATAGAGATAACCTGTCTCTCTCTCTTATTTTTTTTTTCTTCTTTTTTTAAATCCTAATTGGGCAAATGTCTAAGTTTCTACAGGAGTAAAAAACATTTTTGCAGATTATTTAGCTGAAGAAGTTTTAGAGAGCAGCTTTGAAGACAGGTTTTTCAGCAATTAGAGTGTACAATGCTTAAAAAACAGGCCAATAAGTTGAAATTATCAATTATTTAATTAACTGAAAATTTAAAAAATACGCCCTTTTTATTGCAAAACTGCAAGATTAATTTTTTTCCACACACACAAAATAAGTAAGTAAATAAATAAAACATAAATATAAAATATAAATAAATAAAATAAAATAAGAGTTATCTGGACAAACTTTTTAAAAATGACGACAGCTGGCTGTGCATGATTATAAAAATGATTATAAAAAAAACATGATCAGATACTATACATGATTATAAAAAAAATTTCAAGCGGGTCGTACAAACGGTTGTGGATTTTATTACAGTTTTAGACCATAACTTTTTAATCTATGTTTGGATTAATGACGGTAAAAGTTTTGTTTTGAAGTGGTCGAACCAGAATTGTTAGAGAGTGAAAAAATAAGGGATCAGCGTAACTATATAGAAGGATTGATTAAGCCATGGCTTAACCCTTTAACGTGCAGTGATCCCGCTCTGGGAACACCCAACTCTGACGTTTTGATTGTTGCCAGTCACGAAGGAGAATTCATTTCTATAAAAATAGTTGCGGGTGACATAGCTCCACGAGAATCCTTTCAATTTTAGCCCGTCATTTCCCGAAAAATTTGGTCACGATTCTTTTTAACAGCTCTGACATCTGCTGAAAAATGGAAGAAAGCGAGAACATATGGAGAGATTGCCCAATGGTGAAAAAAGGGCACCCGTTGCCATCGCTCGACTTAACGACCAGCAAGATGGCGGACGATCGAAATGTTCATCGCGTGCCACTGATCTAGAGACCCTTTTTTGACACAGCTGGCTGTGCCGCACAGCCAGCTATCGTCAAAAAGGGGTCTCTAGATCTGTGGCACGCGATGGACGTTTCGATCGTCCGCCATCTTGCTGGTAGTTAAGTCGAGCGATGGCAACGGCTGCCCTTTTTTCAGCACTGGGAAATGGTTACGCTTCAAAGGGTTAATTCATTATCTTCGGAAATCTTATTACTCTGAATCATTTCGAGGAAACGTTTTATCCCGACGTCAACGGAATCTCGTTAGCTGGAAGAAACTCGAGAAACGACAAATTTCGAATCCATCAGAGGTCTCGTGTGTTCCTGCTGTTTCTAAAAGCCATAAAAATATACTCCGAAAAGCAGTAAAAATATACTTCGGCGTTGATGGAAGGAAAGTGAGTGAGACAGATCTTTCGGGTACGTCACCTTTAGCTCCGGAAAATTTCCGGTCGAGAAAACACTCCGAGCAAGGACACTCAATCATTGAGCTTTTGTGAGAAAAACAGCGAACTAAAGCAAAAATTTGGGGAAAATCGCTGAGGCGTTTTCTGGTGTATATATTTATTTTGGATTGAAAAGGCTCGCTAATGATGTATTGTCCTTTTGTCAAAATCCAAAATTAAAAAATTTGTTAAATTTTAACCCATTTATGCCTAGTGTCCCTTTTTTGGGACGGCATTTTCGCTATTAGTCGAAAACGTTATTTATTTTTCCTAGCCTTTGTTCATGAGTATTGAGCCTCAACTCTACATAATATTTTAACATGAACAAGTAGGATCTTGATATTTCGATTTTTATGCATAATGATTTTAAAAGAAATCATCCCTTGTTCAAGAAGTTGACATCAGAAATTTATCTATTATTTCTGTTATCAGTAAAAATCGAAGAAAGTCGCAAAAATATCCAGGCACAAATGGGTTAAAAACGGAATCAGAAAGTTCAAATGATTCCAACAGCACATTTTGCTTCCCGAATTAATTCCGAGATATCTTTTGAAGAATAAATTAATTTTCTTTAGTTAAAACCTTAATATTTTGCTATAAATAATCGAATACCTCTGAAATATACAGGGTGAATCTGAACTCTTTTGTGCAAAACTTTAAGGGGTGATAGGGCACACAATGAGGAATCGTAATCACACAGCAATCTGGGGTGAAAAACGCGTTTTAACTTACCCGGTAATAATCACTTTTGGAAAAGCATTGAAGCGTCCGTCTAATTTCTTAACCAAGTTTCATAAACAATAGGCTTGTCTCCGAAAATTTCATCCATGAAATAAAATAAACTTTTTTAACTATCCATTTTAAGTCTTCTGTTTTCGGAGAAAAATGCATTAGCCTACTGTTTATGAAACTTGGTTAATAAATTAGACAAGCACTGTAATACTTTTCCTAGAGTGACTATTAACAGATAAGTGAAAGAAGTATTTCTGAACCTCACATTCCTAGTCAATTCTTAATCCTTTAGATGTGCCTTACTTCCCTTAGAAGACTGTCGCAAAATGTATAGAAGACCCTGTATATCGATAACTGCATTTGTCTTCTTTTATATGGGTCAATATCAGGAAACGTACAATTTTGATTTAAAAAAAGACATTTAAAAATTTGGTTTAATTCCCAATTTTTTATGCTAATATAATTACGCATGGCTGCTATCATGGAGAAAATTACTCACAGAGATCGTTTGCCTTAATAATAGTTTTAATCAGGCGGGCAGCCAAAGGGTGGAGGCTAGGGTTTCAGATTCCTCAAAATTAGAATGAAAAACTCATTTAAAAAATAATAAATCTTCTTTTTTAAATCCTTTAAACTTCCCAACCGAGAGAAAATTCTGGTTACAATACTGGTTTTAATTAAATATATCCAACGTTTTCAATGAAACACAGTAATGACAGGCAAGAATGTGGTAATGATATTTGTAAATATAATAATAACTTAATTATACAAGCCTTAATTAGTCCATGTAATAAAATGCTCACAATATCAGCTAAGGACCACATTTTTTAAAAATCCTAAACTCTGCCATTAAATATCATTTTCATGTTTTCAGAAAGCCTTGGTAATGACTTTTTTTAAATGTAAGCCTATTTAAGGCTAAATTATAACAATTAAAATTAATGCAATATTTGCTTTGAAAGTAGTCCCAAAGCTCATTGTAAATCTTAGAACCAATTTATTAATTACGTATTTCAGTAATATTGAACTTGGCAATGACGCATAAATACACTCGTTATAAATTTGGGAAGAAACAACAAAATAAAATAATATTTGTTTACTTAAACTAAAACAGACATAGTCTGCTTGTAAGAACGTTTCGTCCTGTTCATTTAACAGTTCAATAACTATGGTACTGCCTTTCAGTAGACAATTATATAAAAAAAGTACTACACCCCTTGGTATGACAGTACCTCTAGGGACAAACCTAAAATAAGCATTAGTAATGGGGTTTTTTCTCCAAAATGCCTTAAGGTCAACACATATTGAAAATAGAGAGATAAAATTAACTAAAAAATTGCTATTTTTCTTTTTAAAGATTTTTTAATTTTTAAAAAGGAAGATTCAAACAATAAATTCTAAAGCTGGGGGCACATATTTTTAATGATATTTACACATTTAACTTTTTTTTTTAAATACGGAAATTTTAGATTTTTTACATTTGAATTGATGCCTAGTGTAATGCTTGTATAGAATTGTTGAGAAAATTACTAAACATCTTTGACTGACATGCTTAACTGACATTTTTTACCCAAGGACATAAAATTTAATATTATGTGAAAATGATTAATATAATTATTAGCTTATATGTTATTTCCTAATTTTGGAATACATTTTCTATAGAATGTATCAAAGCATTTTTTTTTAAATTAGGAAATGTCCTTTTTACACTAATTTAAATTCCAGTTTAATATAATATCTTCTCATATCTCACGTATCTTATAAGATATAATTTCAGTCAACAGAGATTTAAAAGTTTTAGTACTTTTTATTGAGGCAATATTAATCGTATGTATCAATGCTGCCTAAAATTTCAATAAAAGTTTTGTAAACATTTCTGTTCACATTTCTTATTTACTATGTTTTTACACATAATCCCACCCCCTAAAACTTCAATATAGCATTCGCTTTTACTCTCTTACAAAAAAAGATGAATATATAAATAAAATAAAATACATTTTATTTATTTAATTTAGATGAATACTGAAATAATAAAATAATAATGATGTTATTATTTTTTATCATCACTAGATGTATACAAAATCCTTCAAAATCAGTAGTGAGGAACTTTCTTTTAGAGAAGTTCTTACCCCCCCCCCTTTTCTTTTGGTCTCATGAAGCAATATTATTTACTTTAGCAATCAAGAGTAAAATAATAATTTTTTCAACATTTTAATAGATTAAATCTTTCAGTCAGCCCAAATAATTCTCCAACTCTGCCTGGTGCTGCAATTTTGACGGAAAAACTTAAATTTGTCCTTATTAACGATGGATGGACATTAATATCTCTAAGTGGTTAATATCAAACTTAAATTTTCGATAGATATCCAATGTTCACTGGAATGCACTTAATTTTTTAGCATCAGGACAGCTTTTCTTTAAATTTGTATTTCATGTTGTTGAAACTGTTTGAACTCAGTACCTTGTACAGAAATTTTACTAGAGATGGATCCTCTTTTCCTTTGTTCTTTTTCTCGAATTTTAACATTTTTTAAAATGCAGTAAGTATTCTTCAGTTGCTACGAAATTTATATGTGCTGATTCTATGTTCTGTTCCATGTATCCTACTGAAACTGGTACATGTAACAATTACAGTTCTTTTGCAGGAGCCATTCTTTAAAGCGTGTTTCATAGATATTTACCAATATCTAGCAAAACAAAATTGATATATGTTGTTGCGAATTACAAAATAATACTCTCCATCGGAAATAATGTGTGTAGCATTTATGGTTCTTTTGCAGTTGCTAAGATAGAACTCCGATAAATTGCGATATGTGGCAGTTTAGAGACATTGGTCCATTTCAAGCACGATGCAATAAATGTATAAAAGTTTACAAAAGCTTACTCTTCGTTTAACGGGTGGAATTAATATTCAGAGTTCTTTTAGAGTATCTCGCAAAACTACATTCATGGTGATATTGCTATTTTGAGGTTATGATCAAAATCTCGCCATGTTTGACGGTGATTCTTTTTTTTTTCAAATGGGCGAGCACTCGCCGATTAGGCATTGTCCACTACGACTGCCCGAAAGTATTGCGGCCATTTTATAGTGGGAGCACCCAGTGGGCGGCCAGCGTTACCCCTATGAAGGGACGAACAAATTAACATGCATGCCCAAGCCGGGGTTCGAACCCGGGAACAAGGCGTGATAGAATGGTTCTTAAGCCACTACACCACATGGATAGCTGACAATGATTCCGCTGTTCGCCACTTTTTTTTTTTTTTTTTTATACACCACCGAATTTTTTTGAGGGGTGGGAGAGGGAAACAGTTGTATTTAGTGTTTAAAGAATGAAATTTGAATTGATAGTAAACCCGATTATTACGAGCACTCAGATTCAACAAGAAAATTCTCTTAACCCCTTCATACTCTTTATGAAAGAGTTAAACTGTACTTTAATATTGTATTGGCTTTAACGCTTTAATGCGCAGTGTTCCCGCTCTGGGAACACCAAACTCTGACGTTTTGACTGTTGTCAGTCACGAAGAATAGATTTGATTTCTGTAAAAATAGTTGCGGGTGACATAGCTCCACGAGAATCCTTTACTTTTTAGCACGTCCTTTCCCATAAAAAATGGCCACGATTATTTTTAACAGCACTGACCTCTGCTGAAAAATGGAAGAATGCGAGAACAGCTGCATAATTGCCCAATGCTGAGAAAAGGGCAGCCGCTGCCATCGCTCGATTTAATTACCAGCAAGATGGCGGAAGATCGAAACGTTCATCGCTTGCCACAGATCTAGAGATCCTTTTTTTGACGCAGCTGGCTGTGCCGCACAGCCAGCTGCGTCAAAAAAAGGATCTCTAGATCTGTGGCAAGCGATGAACGTTTCGATCTTCCGCCATCTTGCTGGTAATTAAATCGAGCGATGGCAGCGGCCGCCCTTTTCTCAGCATTGGGAAAGCGTTGTGCCTGAAAGGGTTAAACTGGTCGCTCCCATCGTTCCAAGGACATGGTAACTACGATTACTCTATCTATAGTCAGCGTTTGCTGTCAGTTTGACGAATGCTAAAAGGCCCTTGCCGGTACAAGCAACGATGAGTACAGATTGTAAACCGCTACCTTTTTAAAACAATAATACAAACTAACAGTCTAATTTAATTATTCCTTGAACAATGGAATAACTGGGAATTGTTTTACTACCAACATTTTCATTACTTCTTATCTTACATATTGGCCTTTTTCCAAGGTACCTAGAGATCTATAGGCCCCTGCCATGGTTAAGTCGTTCTGATTCCTTTGTATGCTATCTCCCAACAAGGGATCGCAGGTCTCTTAAGACGTTTCCACCCCAACATTTCTTAAAAGATTTCTGGAACACGAAAACTGTCCACGTCAATCCCCGAATTTTGGCAGAGGAACAAGACAAGCTTCGCGTGAGGTCTTCATACTAGAAGTGGATGATCCAAAGCGTGTAAAACCATCATTGCGATATGTGCCAGCTCTCCCACGAAGACACATCGTGTCATACTGAAGAGCACGAAGAAGATACTTTTGATGAAGCAATTAATGTCTGGTACGGAACGTCTAACATCTACCGAAAATGGACTGATCTGCCAAGAGGAAAGAATGTTGCTCAGTTGAGTGTGATAGGTGTATCAGAGAACGATATTGATAGGTTAAAGGCCGGTTAACCCTTTGAGGCGCAACCCTTTCCCAATGCTGAAAAAAAGGGCAGCCGTTGGCACAGCCAGTCTGCGTCAAAAAAGGGTTTCTAGACCTGTGGCACGCGATGAACGTTTCGATCGTCCGCCATCTTGTTGGTAGTTGAATCGAGCGATGGCAACGGCTGCCCTTTTTTCAGCATTGGGCAATCTACCCAGCTGTTTTCGCATTCTTCCATTTTTCAGCTGATGTCAGTGCCGTTATAAATAATCGCGACCATTTTTTTTACGAGAAATGACGTGCTAAAAAGTAAAGGATTCTCGTGGAGCTATGTCACCCGCAACTATTTTTATAGAAATCAAATCTATTCTTCGTGACTGGCAACAGTCAAAACGAGTCAAACAAGAGTTTGGTGTTCCCAGAGCGGGAACACTGCGCGTTAAAGGGTTAAAGGGTCAAAGACCGTTGTTTTTGTCCGTGAGGACCTTGATCATATTAAGCCAGTAATATACATCATGCCAAAAGCATCGACTGTAAAACACTTTCCAAAACAGAAGTCTTTCTTGCTCCAAAAATATGTGTCGTCGTCAATTTTGGCGAGATTTTTGGGGATAAACTTGAAACAGCTGTATATCACTGATAAAACCATTTTACGAAATCCTGTAAGAGGGTTTTAAGTACTAGTTGCATCCTTTGAATGAAGAGTAAGCGGATGTAATCGTTTATATACTTATTGAATTGTGATTGAAATTTATTCATGTCGCTAAACTGCTATAGACCTTAATGCATTGGAATTCCTTTGAATCCCCCTGTAGAAGAACTATAAATGAAGCAGACAATACTTTCGAGGGAGCGCTTTATTCAGTAATCTTTAATGACGGACATCCATTTTTTTTCTCTAAAATTGCCGAAAAAAAATCTAAAATAGGCTTTAAAAAATGACTGCCCATAGAGCGTAATGTATTGTAATTCCTTTGGGTGGTCCTGTAAAAGAACTATAAGCACTATTACATACGACATTTTCAATGGCGTATATTGTACAATAAATATAAATAACATGTATGAATTTTGTAGTAATCGATGCGCATTTAGATTAGATGCATATTAATATAGAGCACTGGCGGACAGACAGACAAAAATATCGAAATCATAAACACTTTTCAACCTTTCGGAAAGTGAAAAAAAAAAAAAAACCTTTGTTGAAAACTCGAAAAACTTTAGATTGTTATTTCTCGTAAATCAAACGGTGTAGCAAAGAATCCTTTTTTTAATTGATGGTAAATAATCTTTTAAATCATTATCAGTCCTTTTTTTAAAATTAAAAACGTATTTCTGAAACGAAAATGATCTCGTAAACTTTTATTTTGATTAAAAGTATTATTAATTGGTAAATGTTAAACGTATTATTAATATAATATTAATAGGCAAAGGTTGAAAATCATTGGGTAATAAACTCATAAATAAATAATAACTTAGTAATAAATCATAACTTATTTTGATAACTTCAAAATGATTCAGAAACAACCAACTCAAACAATATTGGCTTCAAAAAACAGCAAATAATTCAATGTCGGTTATTTATTTTCTTAGGTTATGTTCTTCTGATCCCAATTAAAAGCATGTCGCCAGAGAAGTTAAAAATACCTTCTCGCTCAGCTTTCTGTTGAGAGGGTCGCACTGTTTTGATTAATGGGGCTAAAAGCGTACTTTTTTTCTCTCCTCTTAAAAATATTGATCATCTGTTGACATTGTCATTTCTGAGACAACATGACTCAGAGAGCCCGATGACAACGGTGTTTTCTCATCCAATCTACATTTGGTTGGACGTAAATTTCGAGTTGTGTTTAGAGAGCGGAGGGCACTTTTGGGATAGAAAATTCTTAGCTTTTTGGAAGAGTATGTTGGTCTTTGATCTGTACAAACATGTACACGTACGTCAAAGTGTGTTCACAAATTGTATTCCTAGAAAAAAATAACATAATGACATAATTTTTTTGTACTTTAAAATCCTATTTTAATTCTTCCTGACAAAGTTTAAAAATTTTGTAATTACGGTTTGTCTACCCTTTAAATATGGATCGATTGCCACAAAGTTTACACATACTATTGCTATCATAAGCGTAAAGTTTTCAAAATTATTGGGGGGGCGGGCCCCACAACCACATATATTCACGTCAGCGGAGTAGCCAAGGGGGGGGGGGTTATACCCCCCATGAGGAATTTTTTGCCATACAAAATGTATATGCCTCACTTCCTTATCATACACCCGTACCGTATACATATGTGTGAGTCGCAGTAGTCGTACCCCCCCCCCTTCCCCTTAAAAAATTTCTGGCTACGCCACTGATTTACGTACATATAACTTACTCTTAACTGCCAACTAGTACGGAATAGAATTAACCCCTTTTTCTACATGATTTTTCGGCTTAAAATATAGCAAAATTTTTGTGCTGCGCCCTCGAGCTGGTTACTATTTTGAAAAAAATAATTTTAAAATAGACTGTTTACAAAAAGTGGTTAATTATATTCCGTAGTAGTTGGCAGCTATGACTTACTATGTGTAAGTGTAAATTATTGGAGGCGCTCGAGCTATGGGTCCATAGAATTCTACACCTATGTAAGGTAAGTATCCATGTTAGTATCTTTCTACCATGTTATAAGTTAAAAATAGAAGAAAAGAAAACGTTTTTTAAACGTTTGTAAATGGCGTGAAATACTTTTTTTATGTTAGTATAAATTAGTTTTCTGTATTGAGTGGTAAATTATTGGGTGGGCTCAGCCCCTATTCACAATTTATTGGGGGGGCTCGAGCCCCACGGGCCCATATAACTCTACGCCTATGATTGCTATATACTATTTATGAACCAAAACTATTTAAAGGGTACATGTGCAGGGTGTCAATAATTAATGTCCCACTTTAAAACGATCAGAAAAGGAAAACTACTGGACCAAATGTTATCAAACTTGGTAATAAAGTTGGTCAGGGGAGTTATTATCCGCGGAAAAAAAAAGCTCAAAAATTCAACACCAGGGGCAAGGACATATTTAAAGAGGGGGGATTCAGGGGTCCGACCCCCCCCCCGTCCCCCGCATGAAGAACATTTTGGAGGAGGTCCAAACAGTAAAAAGGCAGTATTTTTCTCAAGAGAACACTACATTATTTAGCAGGCCCGGACTGGCCAGGTCGGCTGGTCGGCGATCGCCGAGGGCCCCCGGCCAAAGGGGGCCCCGGAGAGGCATTCAAAAATGGGTATACTACTTTATAATAAGAGTAATCTTACTATAAATGTCATGTCAATGTTTGTATGTATGTTTGTTACTCTTTCAAGCTGAAACGGTTCGACTGATTTGGATGAAATTTGGAATAAAGACAGTTAAAGTTCTGGATTAACAGGCTACTTTTTATCGCGCGAAAAAAACATTGTTCCTATAATATACAAAACAAACTATCTTTTATCAAAAAAAAAAAAGAATACAGCTGAGGTTTTTTTTTACAAAGCAGTCGACAGATGACGCAAACTTATAGAATACGCTGTTTTTAATAAATAAAATCACTTGCAGAGCCTTATTATCGCATGGGCAAATCGGGACTTTGCCCAGGGCCCCAATTTCAAATATTGTTCTGAAATATTTTTTTCTATATCAAAATTTTTATGAAAATTAAAACAAATTTCATAGATTGCTAGGTCCCCACATTCATCAGTACCCGGGGCACCCCGTTGTTCATAATCAGGCTCTGATCAATTGAATAAGCTTTTCCGTCTGACGTGGATTTATCAGCGGAACGGGCCAAGCACACAAATCCGAAATGGATGTCACACAAACAAACAAACAAAACATAAGTTTTTGAAACTTTCATTCAGTTCGAATGATGCATTTTTCTGCGCGTCTTTTCTCCCCTTCTATTTCTAATGTATTACATCCAGAAAAAGGATATTAGAAACATCAATTTAAATTTTGTTTAATCACACTCATGAATAATGATACACTTTTTAACTTAATGGAAATAAGGAAAGAAAGTAGGGAAGAGGCATGGATAATGATACGCTTTTAATATATAGAACCTTAGTGCGTATTTAAAATCTGAAAGTGTTTCCAATTTTCTAACTTTTTTTCCCCTTTTTTTTTATCTAGAAGCTCTTCAGAATTAAAATAGGACGAAAATAATTTGTTCCTTTTTGTAGGTTTTTATCATTTAACCCTTTTATTCTTGTAACCAGGGGCAGCCCAACATCATCGCATCGAAGGGGCGTCATGTCGAACTCAAAAAGTAAGTAGATCATAAACGGGAGCGTCTTTTTTACGTTAGCAGGGGGCGCCACTTACCCTAGGGCTGTAACCATCTCAATTTTTAATTCCATTCAGAATCTGAGATATTTCAGTGCCAAGGAAGCCGGTGAGAAACACAAGATTTATTAAGATGGCGGACCAGCTGGTCGCCGGAGGCGGCTAGTTTGATATATATCAGAGTAATTTGATTATTTATTTCCCATTAATCCTACTCAGTGACACAGCGGACAATCCCAGAATCCCCGCGACTCAAGGGGGCCCCCCGAAAAGGTCAGCGCCATCAAAATCTCTAAAATAGTTAAATGTGATTCTTAGCAAGTAAACCTAAACTTCAAATATTACATATTCTAATATCTATTCCTTTTTAAATCCCCAGTGACAGGCAGGTCCTGATTACCGGGAGGGTATTCGGGGCTGGCGCCCCCAAGAAAAAGGGGGCCCCCAAATTGTTCTTTGAGTTTAAAAATTTACAAATGTTGGAAAAGTTTTCGAAAGAGGGGCCCCCTATGAAGCTTTTGCCCAGGGCCCCCAACTCGACACATCGACTCCAGGGGCCCCTTTACTATCTCTAGCCGAGGGCCCCCAAAGGAGCCAGTCCGGGCCTGCATTTTAGTAACAAAAATCAAACTTTCGTGGGGGAGGAGGTTCGGACACCTGGACCCCCCCCTCCCCCTTAAGTACGTCCTTGCCCCTGGTGTTGAATTTTTGAACTTTTTTTTCTCCGATAATAAATCCCCTGAGCACCTTTACACAATTACCAAGTTTGATAACATTTGGTCCAGTAGTTTTCCTTCTCTGATCGTTTTAAAGTGGTCATCGTTTAAAATGTATTTGAAAGACATTCATCTATGTAAAATAAAACAAAATTAATACATGGTACTGATTTTTATTTTTAAATATCTTTCCATTAGTAAGAGTATATGCAGTATTTATAGCTCTTTTACACAGTCAAAAAAAAAAAAAAAAAAAAAAAAAAAAACTGTAACAAGGTAGTGATTGAAAACTAATATTGTCTTGTCGCCGAGGAGTAAAACTTATTCACTCCTATCGTTGCAAAGACGAATCAGCAACGATTCATTTTTTTCCCCCATTGTTACATTCAGTCATGGGATTTTGATTGGTCTATCGTTTGCACGCGAGCTCATACGTCTTAGAATGACTGTGGCACATTCTCTGCCTGGTTCGTTCAGTTCTCTCATTTACAAAATACAAACAATCAACCCATTCATTAATGGCCTTTCTTCGTGTCACAAAACATACACGAGTGGAAACAATTCTACTAGTACAATGAAAAAAATCGTATCTGCACGAGCTATGACGTCTCTTGATGACCAAACTTCCGAACTCAATGATTACCCCTGCACACGAGTGTCCAACAGCAAAGCAGCACTTGCCAAAAACTGACCCATCCCTTCCTGTGTGCGATGCGATGCTCGACCGCACCGTCTCGCGTCTTGACCATCTTTTATTTATTTTTTCATTAAAGAAGGGGCGTTCCCCCAGTCCGAATGGGCCGTATTGTTTCGCCCCATTCAGTAATGTCTCTTATAACAACACGACCACGCGAGAAAAGTTCTTCAATGAGAGCAGGTGCATTGCGGCCGTACGGTACGTACAGAGAGATACTGAAGCGTATCTTGAGACAGACAGGTGCGTGTGTTATGTGTCTTTCAAGGTGGTTTTTTTGGAAAGAATGGAAGTGTTTGTGGACGACTGCTACTACGCAGCATGTCGGACGGTGATGACGATCTAACTTGGAAAATTTCGGTGCCACACAATGGAACAGGAAATACCACCGTGGAAAAGCGTGTGCAAGTTCTGGTTTGTTTCATTAAAAAAAAAGGCACTCGTAACGAGGTTCTATCGTTGTTCATTCATGGATTTCTTCGCCCGGCTAGAGTCAATTAAAAGCGGAATTAATTTTCCCTTGCGCAATATTTTCTTTTATGGTTTTATTCGTTTGGTTCATAAATATGAACTCAAACTATTGGGTTGGCAACAAAGTAATTGCGTTTTTCCGTATGTCAATATTTCGCCTGGCCAAATCTACTGAAGTTAATTATGCGAAATTTGGCACGTACGTGAGTTCTTCAACATAGGTGCTAGATCAGAGAGCATTTTCCAAAATTCGTAATCTTAGGGGGGGTAAGGGGCCAAAAAGTTCTTTTCACATATCCCGCGTGATTTAAAATGAAAATAGAGATATCCGTGAAATTCTTTCTGTAAAATACAGCAGTCACGAATACCTAAAAATTAATTTCAGGACATTTTTAATATTGTCCTCTAAGGAGGATAGAAGCGAAAAAAGGGGGAGGGTGGCCATCTTTTATGGACGAAAAAAAGTACTGCCAGTGAAATTCTTTCTTTAAAATGTAACAAATATGAATCGTATGTTCAGGCACAGCTTACCTGTAATTAAAAACTTGTTGAAAACTTATTTGCTTGAATTTTATACCAGAAAACGCAATTACTTTGTTGCCAACCCAATAAATAGTTTGAGTGCTTGATCTTTAAGGGAGTGTTTGAATTTAGAATAAAACAAATTGATTTAAATAGGTTTTTGGACACAAACGCTTCTGCACCACAAAATCTGATTATTAAATCAGAACACGGTCATTCAAAGCATAACTCTGTCCAGCGTTCGATCCTCGGGATAGGCAAAGGTCACTGTGACCTTCATCCTCTCACTGAATTAATAGAATAAAGATATACCAAGTTTTCTTGGGAAACTAAACACTAGAAATCTCGTATTAAGTTGACCGTCTGACCCGGGAGATATGCTTCTACACTTCGATAGTTCTAGGAAGCAAAGCTAGACATCGCAGGCCTTAGCCCTTATGGGCTGTTGTACTGCCGGTTTCTTTTAATTACAATCGGTTTTTTTTTACATTGTGTGTTGCATGTGGATTCTATATCTGTATCTAGCTTCAGTAGAATAAAGTATAGTATATTCCAGTTAATCGGACCACCGGTTAATCGGACCAGCCGCTTAATTGGACCAAATTCTAAAGAACCGATACAAATCCTATTTCATAAGCATAATGTTCTTCGCTTATTTGGACCAAAATTCCGCTTAATCGGACCATAGATAGCGATAGCGAAAAAGTGGTCATAAGTCGTCCGCGTGAAGCGAATGTAAACCCTCGGAATACGTCACTGTAATGCGTCACTGCTTGAGATTAGTATTCGTTTAAATATATCTCTTTTGTTAAAGTAATTTAGTCAAAATCACTTTTATTTTTATCATGCTTGTTGCAGGTGTATCAAGCTTATGTGCCTTGAGGCCCATTTTAAAGTCGGAGTCAAGATCCCTCCACAATTCCAATACTCGACAGAAAAGATGGAACTCCTCAAAACTTGCACTTATGACACTGATATATATGCATTCGGTAGTTTGACCAATGGCCATAGGCGTAGAGTTATATGGGCCCGTGGGGCTCGAGCCCCCCCCAATAAATTGTGATTAGGGGCTGAGCGCACCCAATAATTTACCACTAAATACAGAAAACTAATTTATACTAACATAAAAAAAAAGTATTTCACGCCATTTACAAACGTTTAAAAAACGTTTTCTTTGCTTCTATTTTTAACTTATAACATGGTTGAAAGATACTAACATGGATACTTACCTTACATAGGTGTAGAATTCTATGGACCCATAGAGCTCGAGCGCCTCCAATAATTTACACTTACACATAGTAAGTCATAGCTGCCAACTACTACGGAATATAATTAACCACTTTTTGTAAACAGTATATTTTAAAATTATTTTTTTCAAAATAGTAACCAGCTCGAGCGCGCAGCACAAAAATTTTGCTATATTTTAAGCCGAAAAATCATGTAGAAAAAGGGGTTAATTCTATTCCGTACTAGTTGGCAGTTAAGAGTAAGTTATATGTACATAAATCAGTGGCGTAGCCAGAAATTTTTTAAGGGGAAGGGGGGGGGGTACGACTTCTGCGACTCACATATATGTATACGGTACGGGTGTATGATAAGGGAGTGAGGCATATACATTTTGCATGGCAAAAAATTCCTCATGGGGGGTATAACCCCCTTCTTGGCTACTCCACTGACGTGAATATATGTGGTTGTGGGGCCCGGCCCCCCCAATAATTTTGAAAACTTTACGCTTATGCCAATGGCCGTTATAAATTTGGTTGTTGCTTTGCATTAGATGACTGGAACTTTAAAGTCTTGTAAAAACGTTTAAAAGAACTATCTCGAGTTGAGTCCAAGTTAAGGCTAAAAGCCGGAGGCAGACTAAAGTTCGAGTACAAAAATCAGAATGGGCATGTGTTGGAGCCTAACATTTTACTTATAAGGGCATCAGAGCTGGAGTCGCTTTTCCCCTGTAGCATTGAAAGTCAAAACAAATAAAATATCCCGTAAATTTGCCCTGGGAGCTAGTTATCTTCATAAAAATAATTTGTGCGTCCAAATGATGCCTTACCGACCTACCAAGATGGCACGACAGAGAACGTGACTGAGGACTCTAACCCCCATTCACCCAAAATAAGTCATTAAATGAATTAAATTCATTTCTACTCAAGTCATTAAAGTTTGTGTTCAAAAAGGCTTCGCAGAAAGTAATTAAGACGTTTGGCTCAATGTCATCTGTATGCGTAACCAAGCAAATGGTATGTGTAAAAGCTCGTTATCGTAATATCAACTGATAATCAACATTCTTGATAGTCGATTATCTAAGTAGCCACAGTACACGTATAAAAAAATTTACCCGTATTTTAAATTCGTGTAATACTTCTTGGAGCACATTAAAAAAAACTCATAAACTTTGCTTTATAAGCTATGCAGATACTGTTCTAGTTTTATTTATTGATTCATTTAATTTTTTTGATTCGCTGTGCAGAAAAGTTTCAGTTGGAAAGCGTTTCAAAGTCTATTCGTTCAGCATGGTTTATTTTTCTGGTGCATTTTTATCTCCAGTGTACGTTAGTTTTTGAATATGTTATCTTCGCTTGCCAAACTTACCACACATCAAACTGTTGAATAATCATTTTCTTTCTCTACCAGAACTAACAGAAAAGTGAAATAGTTCGAGTAATGATTAAATTCACACGATATGCTATACTATTGAGTTATTCCCATAGCACTGTATGATTCAGAACTCAAACAATCAACCAATGTTCAATTAAATTAAAGAAAAGCAACGCTATATTCTTGTACATTTACCTTAACTATTACATGTAGTATATACAGGGCATCCCAAAAACACTATCCTAGACTTTTATTTCTTAAATATTGATAACAGACATGTACAATATATTGCAAGTTACATAAAAAAGGTGCTGTATTTTATGGTATTGATTAAAGTTTTCGGGATATTAAATCTAAATCTATACAAAATTTAAATTTTTACACGACCCCCGTACAAAAAAATAAAAGAAAAAAAAATTCCAGTTAGTAAACTGTGCTCTGTATATTAATTGGATGATCTACGAAATTTCCGTCTTTCTTCATAAAAAGGCTCCGAGATATGTTTAAACAAAAATGGTAAGGGTAATACGATGGCAATAATAGCAAAAGTATTACGGGTAGTCAAAAAGTTCCTGGAGAAACCCTCTCCCTAATAGCACGGAACGTCACAATGAGGTCGCCGTGACGTCCCTGTGAGTCACATTGATCGCAGTCACACTTGTGACTATAAGTGCAACAGGAAGTTACAGTGTGACTTGCTAGGGACAATAGTTTGTGACTCCTTTGTGACGTCAACGTGACGAATCTTTTGTGAAGTCTTGCCAGATCTTGCGACTTTTCGTAATTTTTGCTATTTTTAAAAGCACCATGCGACTAAATTTTATGACTTTCCGATATTGCTACTTTATTGCTACTTTTTTGATTGAGTTTTAAATCAGTGATCCACTGATTTAAGTTTTAAGTCAGTGGAACATTTAAGTCACAGTGCTGTGAATGTGACGGCACTGTAACGTCGCATTGAAGGGAAAATGTCGCGCACAAGTCACAGTGTGACTTCATGGTGACGTCACGTTGTGACGTTGCCGCAGAAGGACATTAGACAGTCTAGGCGACTTATTTGTGACTCATTCACGACACCACGTGACGGTCGTGCACGTCGCATTTACGTCACGGTGCTATCAGTATCATGGAAGTGTAGCTGAAGGTACTCGTATGATCCAGTTGGCGCGATGTCGAAGTTCAAGCAAAGGGCAAACATGAAGTTCATGTGCATGTTGGGGACATGACGGAACAGACTGGGGACAGTGAAGGTGTGGTGCACCATGAGTTTGTACCAGCTGGACAAACTGTTAACGCGCTTATTACGTGCAAGTTTTGAAAAGACTGCAAGAGCCAATCCGAAGAAAACGTCCCACCACAAGGCAAGGAGGACGGTCACTGCATCACGACAACTCCCTCCCTACACATCAATTGTTGCGCAGGCATGTCTCGGAGAAAAGAACATCCAATTCCTCCACCAGCCTCCTTACTCACCGGATTTAGCACCGTCGGATTTCTGGCTCTTCCCGAGATCAAAATGGGCCTCAAAGGTAACCATTTTGACACAAAGAAGACACCAAAGCCAAACGCGACGGCTGAACTTCGGAAAATACAGAAACAGGACTTTCAGCATTGTTTCCAGCAGATGGCAGGAGCGGTGGGGCAAGTGTGTATGTTCTTTATGGCGCCCACTTTGAAGGCGATTAAGTACCTGTGTATGTATATTGTGATAATAAAGAGTTATACCATAATTCCGGGAACTTTTGAAGTGTCAGACGATGTATTTATACAATCATTGTTTTTTTACATAATTTGTGTACAGGCTCTGAAACGTGATCTTCCTCAGTGATTTTTTTTCTCTTCGAGAGCCTCTGAAAAGTGCTTTAACCCTTTGAGGCGCAACCCTTTCCCAATGTTGAAAAAAGGGCAGCCGTTGCCATCGCTGGACTTAACTACCAGCAAGATGGCGGACGATCGAAACGTTCATCGCGTGCCACAGATCTAGAGACCCTTTTTTGACGACAGCTGGCTGTGCGGCACAGCCAGTTGCCGTCAAAAAAGGGTCTCTAGAGCGATGGCAACGGCTGCCCTTTTTTAAGCATTGGGCAATCTATCCAGCTGTTCTCGCATTATTCAGAAGATGTCAGTGCTGTTAAAAAATAATCGTGACCATTTTTTACGGGAAATGACGTGCTAAAAAGTGAAGGATTCTCGTGGAGCTATGTCACCCGCAACTATTTTTATAGAAATCAAATCTATTTTTCGTGACTGACAACAGTCAAAACGTCAGAGTTTGGTGTTCCCAGAGCGGGAACACTGCGCGTTAAAGGGTTAAGTCTACATATATGTATTTTCAGATTTCGGAGCCTAATTATGATGAAGGGATGAAATTTTGCATATTTATCTTTAATATATGGATCCCTTTTACTAATTGGATTTTTTGAGTGTGTGTGTGTGTGCACGAGGGCAGTGTAAAAATTTCAATCTAATATTCATTTAGATTAAATCTCTTGAAAATACAAACCACTACCATAAAATCCTGTACCTTTTTGAAAAACAAGTAGTTTCCAACCATCATCTAAATGTTCCAGGTCACTTGTTTCGTGCAGCATTGCTAAATTGGATGCAGTGATGTGTGCATTCGCAGTTTGCCCTCGCCACGTCAAGAAGACAAGCAGCTGTCACTTGCAAGAAAACAATGGCCACGCTCCATTCATGTGGCGGTCAAGAGGCAAACCGCAAGTTTTCATGAATGGAATAACATTCCCAAATATACGCGACACCCTACTCCACTGCCACCACCACCATGCGATTGTCGACTTGAAAGATGGTGGTTAACAAGAACTGATGCGCTTAGTGAAAGGATGGGTGAACAAGTATGATGAAAAGGAAGAATAAAGTACAGACAACCACTAATGAAATCTGTGAGGTGTTCTTCGTTGTTGCAGCAGTTCTCTCCGTTTCGGTGTTTGTTTTTGTACGGATGATCTAATAACAAACAGTAGGGTTGACAAGTCTTTCAAGATGGTAGCAGTACGTATTGGTGCAAGGTTTCATCGCTCATTGCGACGTTTATTTTTTTAATATATGTTACTCGTATGTAGAACGTCATTTAACACATTTTTAACCTTTAAACGGCGGGAAGATTTTGTCTTTGTTACTTTAAAACGACGGGAATATCTCGAGCATGTTTTTCCCCTTTAAGTAATTCTTCAGTTGAAACTGTTCTTTGCATAGCGATATAGTTGACGGATTATTCTTTTCCGCCCACGAAGTAAAACGAACTTATTGCACAAGGGGATTCCGTTTACGTGCTCATTTAACTTTTACTTTTCTTTTCTTTTCTTTTCTTTCTTTCTTTCTTTTTTTTTTTTTTTTTTTTTTGAAACAGATGCAATTAAAATGTAGGATGGATGTCGACATCTCTGCCCTACTGTCTGGTACAGGGGAAGAATAACAGAGGAGGAAAGTATTACTTGGTCGAAAATGAACCATGCCCGTCCTTTATGATGTTCTATGGCTAGGTTGAAAAATCTACCACCGTCTACAAAGGGTTAAAAACCTCGGAGATATTTCTCTTGATAGAAAACTAGATATTTAGTAACCCAGGTAGAACACCTTTGATTTCACAAAGTGACAAACAGAGCTGCATTGGTCAAAATATGGAATGATTATCTGTTTCTCCGAAGCACCACTTCACCAGTAGAGAAATTGAAATAGGTAATTGAACTAATGCTGATATATTTTTGCAACTAACTACACTTTTTAAAAGTTTATTCTAAAATGCAATTACGCATTAAATAAAAACACAACTCGGAATATTAAATTTTTGCGTATTTAACTGATCAACTAGCAGTTTTCTTATATTAAAAGGTGTTTAGTTACAGAAATTTCATTTCAGATCAAAGTGTGTATATATATCCCTTGTGGAAATCAGTCATTAGTTTTATTGTGCGAAGCTTTCTGCATTTACCTTGAGCTAATTCTTTTTATTGTTACCGAAAATTACGCAGCCTGATTGCGGCAGTATTAGGAATAACCCAATTAATTACATTCGTAATTGTTCAATTAAATGATACCAAATTAAGTTGCTGTAGGTAACTGCCTATATATTTAACGCTGACTGCCAAGATTATGATAATCTAATTACTTGTAATTGGATTAATTTGTATTTGAACTTTCTTTAAGTGTACAATTAAACAATTAATTCCACTTCCAACAATATCATCATTAATTTAATTTTACGTGCATTAGTTTGCAGTGTAGTATATAATCGAGTCTCTTTTCTCTTTATATTTTTTCTGTAGTAAACTAATCAAGTTGTATAAAAATCTAATAGCACACCTCTCCCACCCCCAAAGAAAAGCTAATTGAGATATTGGAGCTGTATTTAGTATGTGGTTTTCATATCATAAGCCTTACAGCTTTGTAAAAATTAACAGACATTTCCACTGGTGTATTATAAGGGGTGATACGTCTTCCCCTTGATTTTTCGCCCCACTTTTTATTTTTAGGATGGCTCTCATTTTGTTTGCTTAAAATAAAGTTTGTTTAAAGTATTAAAATATTTATTTTGTGATTTTTGCATCAGAAAAGTCGCTGAAAAGGACCACACTCAGATGCAACCTATCTTGTAATCCATTTATAAGTTCTAAATAATGTGCTTGTGCACATTCCTTTAGTAATAAAACACTACATGTATCATCGTCAAACGTACTCTTGGTAAAACTATGTCTTACAGAAACTATGTCTTACAGAGCCCCGGTAGCAAAAAGCTTAAAAAGAAAATCCCTAAGAAATTCCCTACAGTTTCTTAGTTGTAGAATTGTGAAATTAAATGTCAGAATTGTCGACGATGGTGGATGGAAAAATTCTTCCCACTTACTCCAGTGTTAAACAAAATTATACTGTTTTACAATTAGCGAATGAATAATTAGACCAAATATAATTAACATTAATCCATCAATGAAAAAAGTTATGAGTTGGTTATACTTATTCTTTTAAGGAATAATTAGGGGAGCTAACATATTTTGGCCTGCCAAAAAATATTTTAAAGATAAGAAAAATAAATAAATATTGGAACAGCTCCTGGTCTATCAGAAAATGGGTTAATTAGTTAAAAAAATAATTAGCATGAGGTAGAAAAATAGTTTTCTGAAAAATTATCAAAATCGCCGCTTTGGACATCCGGTTGGGTAAAGTGGAATAATTATATTACAACCATAAATATTTAAGCTTTTATTGAAAAAATTTTCAAATTCACTTATTTAAAGAAAGAAAGAGAAGTTAAAATGATAACATTGTTGTACAAGAAAAGTGATCCCTATTGTTTTAGGCTGTTCGAATGGGGACATTCAACTTTTCATTGATTTGTACTAGCATTATAGGCACAATACATTTATATCACTCCTTGTTGCCTGTGAGCAATATTGAACCGAGTTGTTGATATCTTCGGCGGTTTGTTTTCATTTGAAGGAAGCTTTCAAATTTCTTGACCGTTTTTCACTTTTTAATGTACTGAACACCATCAATTCACCATAGAACACTGGAGTTTGGTAATAACAGTACCAATTCTCCCAAATTAAATTTTAATAGATTTTTCGATGAATTGTTCAAGACCTGTCCAAAGGTGTGCCATTAAAAAAAAAAAATGTACCACTGGTGGTTCAAATGTGGACATCGATGGGGGTTCAAAACTGGGTCGTTCGCGTTTTGTCGAAATATGCCATGGAATTTCGAAATATCTTACATTATGCTGGATTCTATGAAAAATACATCGGCTGCAGCCAACCGATGTGTCTTTCATGGCACTTTTGTGTAACTTTTATAGACAGATGACAAGGAAATTGCTAAAAAATCTCCCAGGACGCTGCGTTACTATGTACCAAGCAAGGAAACTTTTTAAAGTTGATTTTTCGAGAGAAATTACGGTGAACGGTCAAATTGTGGCGCATGGGATTATTTCAAGTGATACATTTCATCTTTCTTCCTACTTATTGTTTTGAGACAGATTGAAGACTTTCGAAATAGTTTCGTAGCTGGAAATATTTTATTTTTTATAATTTATGATGCTACGTCAAAAGGAAGCATTTGTAGATTTCAAAATACTCAGTCACCAAAAATAAAACAATGCCTGATCTCCCTACTAAAGATCTGAAAAATTGATTATCGTCCTCAGAACAACAATTTCAGTCTCGTGTTATTACTTTCCCTTGCCAATAGCTCCCTATTACTTTCCCTTCCCTATACTCCTTTTTTTTCAAAACTAAACTCCGTGAATGTAATCAAGTAAAAATGTTCTTGATTTGTACGGCGCATCTGAACTTCTCCATGAAAAATATTGAAGCATGATATCCAAAAGTTTAGCCTCCACTGGTTTAAACCGTGGCAAATCTGTTTGAAAAAACAGCCATATCCCTTTAACAGTATTTCCTGAATATTTTTTTGTTCCATCAGAAACAACGGGGAAAATTCTGGATAATGATTCTAATAGCTTAAACAAGCCGTATGACTAAGTTTAACACTAATCTTCACAGTCATCTAAAATAATACCGCCTAAGAACTCAGCCATCCATATTTCGCCAGTAGTAGTACACTGTTAGTTATAAGTTCAACGTTTCACCAAATAACCAGTGAAATAGGACAGTTACAAGTAATGTCATATACGTTGAACCGTATTAATGGTTCACCCGAAAATGTCTTATAAAAGCCAAGTACCGATTGAACCCAGATTTCGGTTCAACTGTGAAAAAAAAAAAAGAGTTTTCCGGTGAACAAACATGACAGCCGTTAGCTGGCGTTAAGAGGCGATTGCAAAAAATAAGAAAAGTTACCTCGTGAATCTTGTCCTCGTGAAAATTACCTCTTGAAAAAAAAAATCTTTCAAAAATGGAAGAAAGAACCTTCGTTGAAAAATATAGGCTGTGTAAAGGGGCTACCACATTTGGCATCGAATAAACACGTTTGACAGCAATGGGTATCTACATTCATTTAAAAGAGAACAGAAACTGATTATAGCTCATAACTCATCAATATTTTTCAGTTACTATAACTTTTATAAAATCCCGTGTAAAATACCAGAGCTCAATAATCTATTTTTAAGAAGAATTGAGATAAAACAATGCTATATATAATTTGTTTTTGTTAAAAAATTTTGTCAGTCGAGGCTTATTTGTCAACGCGTGACCGTTTGAGCCAGTGATTGAGGGTTCGAGTCCCGAGTAGAACCTTTTCTTCCAGTACTATGTATTAATTTTGCTAGATAATGGTGCTTGAGGAAACACAGCTAAAATGGTGAATCTTAGCACCCCATATTTCAAAATACCGGTTGCAGCTAAATTGGCACCGGAATTTCGGTGAAATATTGAACTATATATTTAAGAGTACAATGCCTTCTCCTGGATAAACAGAAAGCATAATCAAAAGGGTAGATCACAAAAGAAGAAATAAAGCTGCGGTACTAACATCACCACCTTACAAAGCAGAAATTGGGAAAGACGCGGCAAGATGTGTGGATAAAAGTAAAAGAACCCTGTTTAAAGGAAATGAGCAATCCTACTTCTGCTAAAGATCAAAAAGTTCTAAAAAAGAAAAAGGACCTAGTACTTCATCCGATGAAGAACAGGAAAGTGATGATGCTTACATCTCTAGTAAGGAACTGTTTGCACATTCCAAAAATAAAGAGGTGTGGATTCAGTGTCATTATCAGGCTTTAGCGCATGAGGCCTGTTCAAATGCAGAAAAAGGTGAAGTAAATTTCGCGTGTTACTTTTGTAGTTAATTACTTTGAGGTATAGAAAGCTACATTAGGCTAAATTTCTTCAAAATTGAATGTCCCTCCAAATTTTTTTCGGGCTACACCACTGGACATTTTATACTACAGTTGCACTTAAAAGCACTTCCAAGTTTTATACATTCATGCTTAGCAAAGAATAATAATTTCAAAGAATTTTTTTTTCTGAAAGTCGTTTGAGTAGTAATATTAGTAAGTGAATTACAGGCCTCAAATAAACACCTACAAACGTTCTCTAGCTTTTTTTGCTAGAAAATTATTCTCTTCAAACTGCAGACTACTTGACGGCACAAAACAATTACAGCTCAAAGCCTCAAGCAAGCAAAACTGTTATAGACGCTTTTAAATAACATTTTAATTCTTTCATTTTCTTTTAAAAGAATACTTTATTTGTCTTTATTAAGGATAAATAAAATATTTGCATAGAGTAAGATTAAAGCATCTTTAAAATTCATTTACCAGAATGCTCCTGAAAAAATATTTCCTCAAGTTCGAAAAGAGAGTAATTTACAGCGCCCAAATCTGCCTTGGGGATTTACAGCAACTGATGCAACCATTACAGTTCTTTTATTTTCCTTTCTACAACATATATTAAGTGAAATTTCAAAATGGCCAATAACCCAAACTTCGCTACCTGGCTGCCGGGACGGATATAGACATAAATCTGTCATTTCTTTTATAAATCCATTCACCTGCAGGGAAAGATATATGGACAAAATTATGCTTCTTTTTTTCCGTTGTTTTGTGTCTAGATTCCTCCCGGGGGCTCATACGTAATTTTTATCGTTCAGCCAATCTCACTTCTAAATGCATCTACATCCTGATCGGAACTATAAATCGCGCCTGTCGTCACTTTTGTTCTGAAATCACGAAGATAAATCACCTCCCTCCACGGAAGAAGTGTCCGAGATGAGTTGAGTAATATCTTCCTTCCACAGCACTTGGCAGCTCAAAGGGTGGTCGTTAAAGTCCACTGAGAATGCACGAGTACGTAACCAGTTAATATGAATGTTGCATACGTTTCGTAAAACTTCATATCTAGTACGATAATAGTTGTAATATATTTAAATATTATGACTGTTGTAAGTTCGGCACCGTAGCTATCATTTGGTCTCAGTGTTGAGAAAATGTTAATCACAATTAACGATTGAAACGATTAATATTTAATCGTAATTAACAATTGACGATTGAAAAGGCTTAGTCAGTAATCGCGATTAATGATGGCGTTAGTCGTGATTACTGACTAAAATATTTTAACTGTCAGTAGTTAATCGTGATTAAATATTAATCCTTAGTTTTTTGTCTTTTATGTTTTTAATCTTTGTGAATCATGATTATTACTTTTTTTTTCAACACTGCTTGAATTTATGCACGTTGAAGGATAAGTAATGTTACAATTAATATAGTCTTTTGACTGCACGTATTTCGTTTATTTAATAAACGTTTTAATGCATTGGCAATAACAAACGATAATAAAAACCTCTTTTCTCCCTCGGATCCTGGAAAAATATTTCACTAGCTGCGGCAGCTTTTATGTATGTATGCAAATTTTTATTTTAAAATTTTCAAGGACTACAAGCAGTGTTTTGTTTTATAAATGCTTCTTATAAAAATGTCTTATAGTGGTGATCCTGTTGATTAAGTGGAGGAAAATGTTTTTTACTTCTCTACAAAACATTAAGATAATGTCCTAGCGCGTGAACTCAGACTACTTTATTTCCCATTAACGGAAGTGTGGAATCATGCAACTGTACAAACAACTTCGATATTTTTTAAACTACTCGATTTAAATAAACCTTTTTTTAGCATATGAGAGTCACTGTAATCCAAGAAGAATAAAAGTGAGGCGCTAATTCACCATACATGTGTTGGGAGAGAGTACTGAAACCCGCTTAATGGAATATCGGTTAAAGGAATATTCAGCTTATTGTAATACATTTTCAATGTACCAACTATTCCGTTAGCGGGTTCGACTGTAATTGAACTAATATTTGCCTCTTGTCCTGGTGTTCAAAATGAAAGTAACAAATACAAAATCTGTAAAAACTGAAGAAATAATAAAATATTCGGTTTATTATAACAAATTTGTCACAGAAATATACGTACTATTATTATGGAAGAAAGCGTGTAGTAGTACATAACATTTAAAAAATGCGTAAGCTAATATAGAGGTAATATCAAAAACGTCAATCAAGATGACACTCTCTTTATGACGGCTTCTCGTGAGGCTTGTATAGAAGAAGTACACGGTAGCCACATACTCGCAGTAAAAAAAAAAAAATCCAGGAACGTCCCTTGAAAATCATGGGCAGCAGCAGTGTCCCTGAATTCCAAGGAATGTTCCATGAAAATACCAGGAACTGTACTGAACAATTAGTGAAGATTGGTTATTCAGTGAAGTTCCCGGTATTTTCATGTAACGTTCCTTGGAATTCCAATGACCCTTAGCTGACCATTATTTCCAAGGATTCCTGGATATATATATATATATATATATACAGGGGCGTAGCCAGAAATTTTTCATGGGGGGGGGGTATGACTACTGCAACTCATATATTTGTATACGTGTGTGTGATAATGTAGTGAAGAATATACATTTTGTATGGCAAAAAATTCCTCATGGGTGGGGTTATGACCCCCTTAACCCCCCCTTGGCTACGCCTCTGAATATATATATATATTACAGGGCTGTATAGGGTAACCTTTCACGATATATATAAAAAATCATGATTAAGCCGCTTTTAACCTGTATATATTAACTAACAATTCACTTCTCTTTTTTTCATCGTTATGTTGCTATATAGTTTCTGCCATAACAGTTTATTTCTGCGCCAAATTTTTTAAAAATAAACGGAGTGTTTCTTAACAGATTCAGTGGGTAACCTTAATTTTGGAGTTAAGTGTAGTTATATTTAGAAATTATGCCTTGCGCATTCCCACATCCATACGTAGGCATGAATATAATAACATGAAGATCAAGTGATTAAAAGTAATAAATAAAAATGGATGTTTTCAGATCTATCCAAGTTCAGCATAACAATTTGTTCCAAGATTGCTTAGCTGGCAAAACGATCTGGAGTCACTTTTTAACAGCAGAGCTCCTCGATATAATATATGTATAAAACTGAGTAAAAATGCGTCTAAATCTATCGGCCGATGCCCAATCAGTAAAATCTCAGAACTGAAGTAATTGAGCTATTTTATTTTATTTTTAATTTACTGTGAAAAAAAGAAAATTCCTTGGGAATTTTAACCACAGTACATAAGTACTGTACATATTAGGTGTACCGAAAAGTAATGTCCATTTTCGTGTACCAGTATTTGGCCTAACCAAAACTACTGAAACTAATAATACGAAATTTGGCACTTGCATCATTTTTTTGGCGTAGGCGCTAGATTGGAGTGCATTTTCCAAAATTCGTAGCGTATGGGGTATATAGGACCAAAACATTCTTTTCGCATGTACTGCGTGATCTCAAAGAAAAGGAATATCCGTAAAATTCTTGCTATAAAATACAACACTCACGAATACCTAACGATCGATTTCAAAACATTTAGAATAGAATCCGTCAAGGAAGGTACACGTAAGAAAGGGGAAGGGTGGTTATTTTTGTGGAAAAAAATGTATTATCTATAAAATTCTCGCATTAAAATTTAACAAACATGAGTCCTATACTTAGGCACAGCTTGTTTGTAATTCAGTACTTGTTGAAAATTTATTTGTTTGAATTTTATGTAAAGAAAGGACACTACTTTCCAATACATCATTTTTGATGAAATCTAAGAACTCAAATATGAAGTTCAAATATAAATTACTTGAAAAATAACATTTAACTAAAACTATGAATAATAAAAATTACTTTGTTACTGGGAGAAATGTTATATTCCAAACATATTTTTTTTTCAGAGTGATAGAAATGTATCCGTCCCAGTGGCGTATACAAGGGGGTTGAGGGTTCAACCCCCCCCCTCTCCTTGTCAAATTTTTTTTAACATAATGTTCATAAAATTTGAATTTTTAGCTTAAATATTACGCATTTTAACACAAAGTTATGTCTATAACCCCCACCCCCATTAAAGGAAGTTTGCATACACTACTGATTCGTCCCTTTCCCCTTCCCCTAAAGCTTTTTAATTTTTTAAAATTAAATTAATTTAAGACAGTTCGCTCGTATCGACATGACTGGTATCAATAAAATACTCATACTTAAAATTCGGAAAACATCTATCAGCAAAATTACGTGTAGGTTCTGAAACGGAAACGCTTGTATCTGCACTAATCGGGCAACGTAGCGCTTACTAATCCTCCACTACGCTGTATGCATATATATGCATATATATATATATATATATATATATATATATATAATATATATATATATATATATATATATATCCTTCTCCTAAAGCTTTTTAATTTTTTAAAATTAAATTAATTTGAGAGAGTTCGCTCGAATCGACATGACTGGTATCAATAAAATACTCATACTTAAAATTCGGAAAACATCTATCAGCAAAATTACGTGTAGGTTCTGAAACGGAAACGCTTGTATCTGCACTAATCGGGCAACGTAGCGCTTACTAATCCTCCACTACGCTGTATGCATATATATGCATATATATATATATATATATATATATATATATATATATCCTTCTCCTAAAGCTTTTTAATTTTTTAAAATTAAATTAATTTGAGAGAGTTCGCTCGAATCGACATGACTGGTATCAATAAAATACTCATACTTAAAATTCGGAAAACATCTATCAGCAAAATTACGTGTAGGTTCTGAAACGGAAACGCTTGTATCTGCACTAATCGGGCAACGTAGCGCTTACTAATCCTCCATTACGCTGTATGCATATATATATATATATATATATATATATATATATAATTCAGTACTTCAACATTAAAAAAAAAACAGTCCGCTACTTCCGTCCAGTGTTAAAAAACAAACAATTTAAGCCGTGTCCAAAGGGGGGGGGGGGAAGCAGTTATTTGTGTGTATAAAATTTACATTAACGAAGCCCATAAAACGCCCCAGCGGAGCGCTTACGCCATTGCAGAACAGCGCAAGATATTTTAATTCACTTTGATTCCCGAGATCGCTATCGTCCCATCTAAACAATTCATTATTTCCTGTCCCAATCACTTTTTTCACACCGGCGACAAAAGTCAGATGATTAATCATTTCCACATAGGGCTCGGGAAAAAAAAAATAATAATAACGATCGTTATTCGCAAATACAACCTCGGAAGATGGCATGGTGGTGGCATCCCCCTTATCCTGGTGGTACGCTTGACCGCTCGTTCGGAGAGAGAGAGTGTGTGCTTTTGCCATCTCCAAGCTCCTCTCGAATTTTTTTTTTTTTTTTCCATTCAGAAATTTTTCTCGTGGGTCTTTTCGCAGAGTTGTGGGAGTCAAAAACGCGAAGTTTTACGGACACGACATATGGCAGATGGATGAATGGAAAATTCTTCTGAGAATTGCGCAATGCGCTTGCGATCTGTATTCTGATAAAATTCCTCGCATTATAATATTATCCGATTCTAAAAAAAAAAAAAAAAAAAAACGTGTATGCGACGGAGTTACGCCCCCTTCACGTTTCTGAGTTTCAAAGTACGCGCCCCACCATGGTCGAGCAGGTAAGGCACTATACGTGGTAGACAGATGAAGGTCCCTTGTTTGGGCCTATCGCGCGGTTGTCGATCAATCCAGATTTTTGGCCGATTTTCCCCAAATGGAGATGTTGTTTCTCCAGATGGAGAACGTTGTTTCCTCAAACACTATTATATGGCAACATTAATACGCACTACTAGAAGAAAAGAAAAAAAAGTTCTAAGCGGGACTCCAATCCGCAATGACTTGTTCAAACGATTCCGCATTGACAGCTAAGCCGCGACTGACAGAATATTTTAGCAAAAACAAATTACATATAGCATTCTTTTATCTCAATTTGCAAATAAAAAATGTTTTTCTTAAAAATAGAATATTGAGCTCTGGTATTTTACACGTGATTTTCGAAAAGTAATAGTAACTCAAAAATATTGATAAGTATTGAGCTATAATCAGTTTCTGTTCTCTTTTGTTGTTGTTGTTGTTGCTAATGCCCTCTGGCAACCGCGTTGCGGTGACAGATCCCCCTATATAGGCAGGCGATGGGCTGAAGGAGCGGCTTCCATTTCAATGAGCCCCAGTGGGAGGAAGTCCGTCTTAGCTCGGGATAAGCCCGTAAGTCCGGGGTAAGTCCGTGTTAGCCCGTAATTTTGAACCAATTCCAGAGGAGGGACCAACCCCCTGAAATCGGCACCCACAGCTGTTCTCTTTTAAATGAATGTAGATAACCATTGCTGTCAAACGTGTTTATTCGATGTCAAATGGGTTAGGTCCTTTACACAGCTTATACATTTTAACAAAGGTTTTTTCTTCCATATTTGAAATATTTTTCTTTCGGAGAATTCATAAGGCAGTTTTTTCTTAATTTTTGTAATCGCCGCTAACCTCTTAACGCGAGCTAACGGCGGCGGTCATGTTAGTTCACTGGAAAACTCTCTTTTTCACAGTTGAACCGAAATCTGTTTTCAAAGGTGCTTGGCTTTTATAAGACATTTCCGGATGACCATTAATATGGTTCAACGTGTATGACATCGCTTCTAACTCTCTGATTTCACCGGTTCTTTCGTGAAACGTTGAACTTATATTTATAACAGTGAATTATTGGATGTTAAAAAGTATCAGAATGATGAAAAAAAAAACCCTATTTTATAATTTAAACATATTTTATGAATGACGTGTTTCTTGTACCAATCAGTGGCGTATTTATCGGGGAGCTAAGGGGGCCCGATCCCCCCTTACTAAAATGTAAAGCAATCATTAAAAAACCACTATTTTAAAAAATTTATGTTAACTCTAGTAACAATAAGGTTTAAAATACCGGGTCACAATCACCTGAATGGAAACCTATTTACGCTACTGGTACCAATCTGACATCAGGTACACGGTACCTTTCCGCTGTATCAAAAAAGATACCCTCCAATGTTTTTTCGGGAAGTTGTGGTAGAGCGCTTTGTCAAATATTGAAATTTCAGACATCACTCCAGTGATTCCAAAACACTGTGTGGGGAATGTCTCCGGATGTGCCTCTCAAACCCTTGGTATATGTACTCGTACTTTTGCTTATTAAAAAAAAAAGAACAATTTTATAAATAAACAAGATCTTCTGCGAGGGTCATAGGCGATAGACTTACAAGTGAGTGGTCAAGCATATTACAGGAAAGGCTTGTATGACCACGCCTCTCTTTTACAAGGGTTTGTCATGCATGAAGAAAAAAGATGTCCCTTCGTGCTCTAGAATAAGACATCCCGTTATTGTTGCCTGATGCGATTCCATGGTTGAGAAATTTAAACTTCCACTAGGCTCCTCCTGTGACACTGGTCTGTAAATTTCCACTTCCTCTAGATATAACTTAAGTTACAGCTCTGATGCAGCGAATAGGCTTGGTGAAAAATTTCGCAACGTGATTTAAATTTTGGTTCGACTAATTTCAGTTCTATAGTTCTTTTACGACATCACGAAAGATTAGCAAAGTCTTGTGTAGGTTTTATCTGAGAAAACAAACTGTATTTACGACAACTTACGTTAAAATATCACACTCAATGTAAGGAAAATATAATAAATTTAAAAAGTAATTAAATGTATTATTTATTGTATTTTATCACAGTTATGCTTCAGTTTAAGTTTTATTTTAAATTATTGCTTTTAACAATTAAGGTTCCAAATGCAGTTTTATAAAGTTTTCCATGAAAAACTGCACGGTATTCTTTTTATCCAGCTGTATAGCCTACCGCGCGGATGCATATCTAACGGCTTGAAGTTTTGGGCGGTTTTCAGAAAAAAAAGTACAATAAACTAGCTGCAAGCTATTTTCATAATAAAGGGAGCCGCTGTTCAGACTGTTTAAAAAAAAACACGCAAGATAACTCTCCACAGTCAGTCATTAAAGAAGATAGATTGTTGTGTTACTTGCTTTAGCCTGAATTTACTTCCATAGTTGTACAGAGCTATGACAGAGAGTCAGTCCCCTTCAATACCAAGTTTTGCTTCCTGGCAAAATACCAATATGGGAAACACAGCCGGATTGAGTCCTAGACACAATTTCTGACGTCCCTTCTACAAAACTGTCTAAGGCTTGAATTCCGAATGCTGAGTTCTTCCCCAGGGTTTTCTATGCTCATGACTGGTGTCTGGAGCAACGCAGCCACAAGACAAGGCGTAATTACATTATTGTTAGCCTGCGAGTATGCATGTTATACAGTGAAACCTCCTAAAGTGGACACCTCTCCATAACTTGCACATTTCTCTGTTTCACAGAAAGTTGGGCTCTTTTCTGTGGAACAGAACGTGGCCATAATACTGAAATATACGTCGAAAGTTGACCTCTGAAGTTGAGATACGTCGAAAGTTGAGAAAGAAGGCTCAAATGACAAACTTTCGAAGGTCTCACTGTAGTATGAAATAGAAACCTTTATCATTCCAATCATGGTAAATGGTCATTTTAAGTACAAAAATATGGGTGACATACTTATTATTTCTTCTGCATTTTCATATATGTGCGTAATATTTCGAACTAGTAATTTTTTTAAGCTTAAAATAAATCTTTATGTTTTAGAAGAGTTTTCTCTCCCTCAATTTTCTGTATTCCTCCTTCGAAGCCTCTAAAATCGTAGGTCCCAAAAGGCTACAATCACACAAGCTACACAGGCCTAAAAAGTTAACTGATAATCTGACCCTACCAATCAAAAACGATGGGTCGGCCCGCATGTTGATTTCCCAAATTCGGGACATCAGTTTCGAACAAAATCAGAACGGCACATGCCAAAGTGTGCGAGTGTGTAGTTCTATATCTTGTCGTACTTGCAATTCCCACGACTCACCCTCTGGTCAGTGCCGGTGTATAGAACAGTTACACTTCACAATACCCTTAAAATAATACGGGACAACACACCCTCAAAAAAAAAAAAAAAGGAAAGGGTGTATTCAATTACTTGTAGGTGCTCATATTTTGTGACTTATTGTCTTCGGGAGCAGAAGGTGTAGAGGAATTTCCTGTTATATATGAGCGTCCGGATGAAATACTATCATCTCGTACCGCGGTTTTCCATTCATGAAATACGGCAATGGAGACAATTTTTGTGAATGAAGATACATATACTACTACGCACTCCACTACCGGTGCGAGTTTTTCGGTTCATTGATATGCCGCCACGTATTCAAATGCAATACGGAGGGGGGATTCTGTTCCACTGGAATAAAGCAGCCTCGTTAGCAGGGGACGTATACAGTGGGAGGAAGCGGCCATTGTTAGATGAATGCCGCCATGAATGGGAACGCTAATGAATAAAAAGAATTAAAGTAGTTGCACCATTGTCGACAGCGAATACCTAACGAGGAAGGAGTCAATGCGGTGACAGGAGATGCAGAACACGCCAGGTGAAATTAGTAGAAAAATAATTAGGAAAAGACGTTTCTGGCAACGCTGGAAATAATTAGAGAAACGTACCTTCCTGTGTCACTGGCAAATGCAGGGGAGGGGTGGGGGTTCGACGATCATCCTCTCGCACAGAGTATAGTTAAATCCACTGTTGAACCCATGTTTAACCAGCTCTCTCTCATCGCTGAAAAGAACGCAACGGAGGAGTGTCTCCATATTTGACCGGGGTTGCTTCCCAACTTGGGTCGATGAATGTTCTGCCGGCAGAGCCATTACTAAGACTTTTTTTTTGGGGGGGGGGAGGGGGGGCGGCTGCCAAGTCAAATATCGGTTTTTACCAACTTACTTATTTTTTTTATCAACTGTATTACTGAATTTTTACTTTTGCCAAGTGGATTTGCGTAATTTTACCAAGTGTACTACAAACAGGAAGTAAATTATCGTTTTGAAAAAAATTGGTTAAAAAAATTTTTCACCAATTTTGCCAAGTTAAATGAAATTTTGAGAGTGTTAGGGTGGGGACTCTCCCCCCAACCCGCACCCTTTAACAAGGGCTCTGTCTACCGGAACCCAGGGATTGTGCAAGCGCAAAGCTTAGACCCAGATTCAAAGCAAGTTCCATGCAAGAAAGAGAACCTGCTGACAAGACCCACGATGAAAAGAAACCCTGGTCAAAGAAGGAGAGTCATCTCCGTTGCGTCTTTGTAATGATGAGGGCGCGCTGTTCAAATCTAGATTCAACATTTAAAGTGACGGAGACATCTCTATACAAATATTTTGCCTCTATCTTCCCTCCCTTCCAGCCAGGATCCGCCACTGGTCACCATATAGGGGGGGGGGGATTGTCCCCCAACACTAATTCTTTTTTAGACTACGGTTATTTGCGGATAATCATTAAAATACTTCAAATACCATTCTCTATTAACACAGATTTCAAAGTCATTTGGTGCAGAATTAGCAGGATCTGGCGACAGGAAGAACTGCATTCAGAGATGTTCGGGAGAAGGCCAGGGTCACCCTTGGCTGTTAGCTAATGACTTCCATAAAGATGTATTAAGGAGACGAAAGTGATGTCATTTTTTCATATGTCAATATTTTGCCAAGCCTGAAATTTTTTATCCAATCGCTCGGCCTCGAGGTTACCGAAAAATATGACCATTTGAGAAGGGCCACCACAACCCGGTAACATCTGTCTCGTCTCCCCTGCACTGTTTCTTCGACATTCAACTGACTATTAACTAAGCTGAAAAATATTTCTCGACGCTCCATCTGTTTCTTCTTGGCTGACTGGGGGGTCTCTCAGACTGCCGAAGCCATGAGCGGAAAATCGGCGATCTATTGACGGAACATAGACCTCGTGAGAATGACCAATATAACAGCCGAAGATCAGCCGCCTCCCTGACCAACATAGAACGGCTTTTTATAACGTCGACAACACAATGTATGTTTGATCTCTTTTAAACGCTATTTTTTCTGTAATTTTTCCTCGACCTACTTTCGACATTTCGACATCGGGAATACGTAATTTATTCGTGTGTGCGTTTGCTGGGAAATACTCAAGCCCGTACGGGGAGTCGATCCCAGACCGAAAGTGTAGTAAAATGGCGCGTTGGTTACTGCATCACCCGGGCGGTGCTTAGTCTAAACTACTGAAGCTAAACATAATAAATGCTGTAGGTATGTGAAGTTTTAACATAGACGGTCGCTAAGGGAGTCTTTTCCCAAATTCGTAAACTCAAAGGGATAGAGATCGAAACCCCCTTTCTTCTCGCATGTCCCTGTCTATCTCGAGAAAAAAAGGAGATTTTACATAAAATTCTTTCTGTAAAATGTAACACACACAAATGGAAAAAAAAATCAATAGCAGATTTTTTTTTTTTTTTTTTTAATTGAACCTTCGTGGAGGGTATTTCTCATACCTTTCTTGAAAAAGAAAAAAATAGTTGTCTCTAAAATTCTTGATTTAACATGCATCGAATGTCCGTTGTTTTGGCAAAACTACTTTGCCATTGAAATCCAGTTAAAAATTTGTTTGTTTGAATTTAATGTATAAAAATAAAAACGATATTATTTTTCGATAGCATTAAAATTCATATTTCAAAATCATCTGGAAGTAATCAAAAAGCAGGTACTTTACTGAACCACATTAGCAATACAATTTCCCCAAAAATGAAATCTGAAAAGTTAAATACATAAAATGGAATGCAGTTATAACTAGGAATTAAACCGCAATTAATCTATCTCTAAATGGAAAAATAAAAGAATGGTTCAATTATCGGAACAATACAAGACCCTGAATAAACTATGAATAAGGAAAATTACAAACGGATACGCTAAAGGGAAAAAAAATTCCCCCATTATTTCCATTTCAAGTACTTTTTCATTTTAATCGCTGTGCATATGAAACACACGCAATCTCATTTGAAATGCAAACTCCCCCTCCCCACGCAGTAGGCCGGTAAAACGTTCATTATTGACGAAAATTATAGACGTAGATTGTATTACTCGGGGATTTTTTATTGACCTTTTTTTTGGTTTTGCTGATCAGCAGGTTCGTGGGTGGGCATAGATTGATTTTTGGACCACACAACATGATATGTATACATGTTTTTTGCTTTTCGCAACGGAAATAACAAAATAAGCAGAAGAATGCATAGATTGATCTAACATTATCGTTATTTTCATCGTTGTTGAAAATGCAGAGAAAAATGTTATCCATATATAAGATAGGTAGGTAGCATTTCAAGATGGACTTAATTAAAAGTAAATTAGCTTTCCCTGTCTCTTTCTTTTTTTTCTGATATCCTTTTTAACCCAAACGTGCATACTGGCAATTTCGGTAATAAAAAGAAATTAGTTAAATCCACTGTAGTTCTTGTCTAAAAAATAGGCACTTAAAATAAATGTAAGAATATTATGGAAATAATTTGTTTTGTTGTTGTTTCTGATGCCCCCTGACAACCGCAAACGGTGGTGCCTAGGTAGGGAGGCGATGGACAAAGGGGGTGCGCCTTCCATTTTTAGGGCCCCAGTGGAAGGAAGTACGATTTAGCCCGTGGTCCCTTAATTTTGAACCCATTCCAGAGGAGGGACCAACCCCCTTAAATCGGTACCCCCAGAGGTTTCGTTTAACAACCTGGAGGACATTGGAGCCACGACAGATTTTACGTGCACCAGCTCCCATTCGCGTACACGGTTCCACAGTAGTCGAACCGAGAGGCAGTTGACCCTCCCGAGCACTGGCCAAGCCGAATGCTGCTTCACTTGCCGTGTTCTAATGGGAACGGAGTTTAGCGCCCAGACCACTGCGGGACGGAAATAATTTATAATTTTCAAAAATGCATTGCACCATTATTTTTTTGAGTGAACATGCATAAATTCATACCGTGTGCATCCATTTCGCCGAACAAATTTTTGCCCGAATTTTTGTTTCCTTCTAATTTTTATTGCTAAAGGAAAATAAATACGAAACTATTAAAAAGACAGTAATGTTGGGACTAATTAAAGTAGAATTAGGCTATATTACTTTCTTTTGTTTTATGAGAGCCATAGGGTGGACTAATTTTTCTAATTTGGACTTCTTAGATGATTTTTCTGGGAAACTACAGCTGCAATTAAAAAAAATATATAGTTTTTTTTCCGAGCTTGAGTAAACCCAATTCTATTTTCAGCCATTTAAAAGGATCATGAATTTTAGGATTAAATATCTTTGGGAAAAATACTTGATTGGTTGTGTGGATTTATTTTTCAACTGTTGGACCTTTATTTAACGATGTCGCTAAATCCTGAAAAATTCGTTAAACGGAGATTTACATTTAAATGCTCAGACCGGCATAAAACTTCTTTTAAATTTATAAACACTAAGTATTATTGGAAAAAGGAGTTACTCACACTTTTTAAAAATAAATTATATCAATTTGTTTATTTTTATTATTATTATTATTTTAAATTTTTAAAAATAAATTATATCAATTTGTTTATTATGATCATTATTATTATTTTACTTAACAAAGAAGCCTGTAAGGGGGGAAAAAACATCCAGAATTACACAGAATTTTTTATCTTAAGTAAATCATTTTATGATAAAATTAAGGAATTTTAATGTCATTAAGAATTTACTATGGTAAGTAAATTAAAAATACAGTAACACACTAGTCTTTAAATTGAATTGCTGTAAAAGTCTGTGCATTACATAGGCGTAGCCAGGTCGGATGGTCGGGAGTGCCCAGGTGACAAAATACCCTATGAACCATATAATACAAAGTATTACTAAACATATGTAATAATTTTTTTCTGCAGAATCATTTATTTGATCTGAGCAGGAAGTGCCCGGGCACCCCCCTCCCCCCCGTAGCTAAGCGCCTGCATTAACAAATTAAATTTAAAAAAATATTAAATACACTTCTAGATTATTGGGAATTTAATATGTGAGTTTTTATTCTCCCCTTTCCTCCACCCCCCCCTACTAACTATTATTATATGTGCTTACAGTAGCTAACGTACTGTATTGTAGGTTACTACAGCTCACTCACAAAACATCTGCTCCGGTATTTTCCCCGATTTCCATGTGCGATCGAAGAAATGCTCTTCTAAATCAATTTCTGAGACCACAAACAGATAGAGGAGGTAAATCATTGCTGATTTCATTCGGTTCGAACATTTTCAAAGAACAAAATAAGTTTGAAATGTGCAGAAGTATTTAGAGAAATAGCCGGGGGGGGAAAAGTTAAATCACAAGAAAAAGCTCATTAAAAACCGTATGTGGACCTCTCTTGCTTAGCTCATAAAATCTAAACTGTCTAATTTAACGAGATTTAGAGATTATTTTTTAGGAAGATGAATAATTTACCTTAGAAAGAAACCAATACATGACAACAGTGAGTTGGTTTTATTTATGAAATCACTTATTGTTTTGCATAATTTACAAAATTACACAAAATTATTAAGGGGTAGAACGCAAACAGCATTTTTCAAAATTCGTAATCTATGTGGTAGGGGGTCCAAAACCTTTCTTTTTTCTTTTCTTTTCTTTTCTTTTTTACATACATCTCATCTTAAAAAGAGATATCCACAGCATTCTTCCTGTAAAATATAACAGTCACGAATATCTAAAAATCTATTTCAGGACTGTTTGAAAATCGTTCTTTAACCCTTTAACGTGCAGTGTTCACGCTCTGGGAACACCAAACTCTGACGTTTTGCCTGCTGCCAGTCACGAAGAATAGAGGCACAGCCAGCTGTCGTCAAAAAAGGGTCTCCAGATCTGTGGCACGCGATGAACGTTTCGATCGTCCGCCATCTTGCTGGTAGTTAAGCCGAGCGATGGCAACGGTTGACCTTTTTTAAGCATTGGGTAAGGGTTGCGCCTCAAAGGGTTAAGAAAGGTAAACGTGAAAAAGAGAGAGGGTGGCCATCTTTCATAAAGAAAAAATAATTAAATATAAATTGAAGGTGGATAAATAATCATAAAAAATATTTTTTAATGATAAAAAGAATTAAAAATAAATAAATAAATAAAACCTTACATAAAAAATAAAAACTTTATAAGGAAATACGTAAACACAAAAATGAATGCATACACGCATTGCATTGTTAGGCTTGCCTGAAGGAACCTGAAGAATCAGACCTCCCGCAACGTCTATTGGTTCTTTAAATTTTAGAAAACGGAAAACGGCCCCATCCGTAACGTGTTCCGTAAAGAATTTCAATGAGCTAGCCACGCATTTCAATGGGCTCTGCAAAACACAATTCGTAGAGTCACGTTTTTCTCTTGTAGAGAGAGAAAGAGAGGTTTAAATTTCAGTGGAATCGTATGAGATTAAATCACTATCGTTCGTAAATCCGAAAATTACATCCCTCGTCATGTGCAAATCTTTTCTTTTTTTTAACTTTTTTTTAAAAGTTCTGCGTAATTTACATACGTATGGATGCATCCACATCTGTTGTATACGAATAGCTAGTAATCTGCAAGGGGATTTCCTTCTGTTTTACTGGAGGTATCATGCACACATCCGCTCATTATATTGCACTGTTGATATTTGTGATAAAAATTAAGTGTTTGTCTATCGATGTATTAGGTTGTAACGAAAGTTTTCCGCCACTGCAATAGAGATGAGACGGGCTCAGCCCGAGCCCGAAAGCCCGAGCCCGAGCCCTGGCCCGACTCGGGCTCGGGCTCTGTAATTCACGATTACGTTCGGGCTCGGGCGGGCTCGGGCTCGTGAAAAATTTCTTCTTTGTTGAACATACTCCTTGAAACAGATTTTAAAAAGTGATTCATGGGATAAATAGACGTACTTATTTCAAAAAATAGCGGCACGGGGGACTAGAAGGTGTGTGAAGCTCCAAAATGTATTGTATCCTCTTAATGAAGTAGTTAATTTTATTTGTCTTTAGCTGAAATTTCGGGCTCGGGCGGGCTCGGGCTCCAACTTTAATAATACTGCTCGGGCTCGGGCGGGCTCGGATTAAAAGTCTTCGGGCTCGGGCGGGCTCGGGCTTCAAAAAATGAGCCCGAACTCATCTCTACACTGCAAGTATTGCCTGCACAAGCAGTTCGCGTTGGTGTTTTTGCCAATATTTTGCCAAACAATTTTTGTTATTTGAAAGAAAAAAAACTTGTTTTAGTAGAGCACTGTGTTGTGAAATCTGTAAAACAATATCGTTATGATGAAGTATAAGGTGTCTGACATGGAACTGTCACGCTACCAGATTGAACCATCATTTACTCTCAGTTCTGTTGCAAAAAGTCAGCTCCAGAATGACACCGAATCATGTGTACAGCTTAAGGTACTACTGTTGTATCATATAACACTGTGAAGATTTGGTACCGAAAGTTCGAAAACAAGGACTAGGACATCAAAGAAGCAGAGCGCTCTGGCCGGCCTAATGATGCTGATGAGGCCCGTCTACAACAATCAGTGGAAGAAGATAAAATATTCATCCACTCGAGAGCTAGCTAAAAAGTTAGACTTTAGTGACACGTCCATTAGTCGCGCTAAGCATCGCATAAACTTGACATAAGGTCAATAGCTGGGTACCGCGTCAGCTGACTCAAGCAAATCTGGCGGAAAACTTTAGTTACAACCTGATATATTCGTTTGTGGTTTGGAATATTTTAACTCTTTAAAGGCATCGATAAAAGTCTTTAATCAACTACAGTTGAAACTAGGGCTCGAATACAAGAATGCGAGAATACCAGACTATAAAAACTTTTTCTCCGTCGGATCTGTAAAATTTTATTTACACTTTTCTCTTGCAAACTTTCGTCATTTAGTTCCACAAAACATCTCACCTAATTTTACCAATACATGTCATATAATTTGATCCATTTAATATTTTCATAATAGATAGTTACGTTCTTTAATTCACCTCTTAACGTAAATCAGTAGATATTGTTCATATAATTTCTTTTATTTTTTCAATTTTTTAAAAAATCATGTATACGGATCAGGGTAGTCGTGGATTGGTCCCTTGGAACACTTGCTAACTATTTTAATTTCTACTCCTGGTTGAAGCGGTCATTAAAACAGCATACTTAAAAACTACTATAAAACGGTCACGATTTTTCCAAACACAGTTTTAATTGTTTTATTTATTTTCTATGGAAATATTAATAAAATTAAAAATATTACTATGTTGGCTAAAAATTTCGTTTATTTTGCATCTTTTCATTTATTTATTTATTTATTTATTTATTTTAGAAATACCTAGTGCAAAAGTTGTGATGTTCCAGACACATATTTTGCACTCTCAAATACCTAGCGGATTCTACTTTCTGGTTTTATTTATGAAATCACTTATTGTTTTGCATAATTTACAAAATTACGCAAAATTATTAATGGGTAGAACGCATCGTTGTTTATTTTTGTTTTCGTGCGGCAACATGACGTACGAAAATTACATTTATTATTTGAGATGATTGACGTTATTTGAGACATTATTTGAGATTATTTTCTGTCATGTTTTGTTTCGTCAATATCTTCCAAAACTTTAAAAATTGTAGATTTCATGTTCCAAATCTCTGAAAATTCAGCGTTTTAAAATTGTGCTGGCGTAGCCATTACTAAAGATGGGTTTGTTTCAGATTTGGCATGCCTGCAAACAGTCATGAGGTTTTTAATATTATCAAAAGGCATATAAATTTTTATTTGCAAATTGAAATTAACCTGTAATACGTGTATGAAAAATTTTCAAAACTCTCTATGGTACTGTTGTTATTATTGTTTTTGTTGTTTCTAGTGTCCTCTGGCAACCGCGGAATGGGAAAGATCCTTCCTATAGGAAGGCGAAGGGCGAAGGCTCCATTTAATGAGCCCCAATGGGAGGGAGACCAAAGTCCGACTTTGGTCGAAGTCTCCTGATTTTGAACTAATTCCAGATGAGAGACCTAACACCTGAAATTGATACCCCCAGTGGTATTGTTTGCACATGGAGGACATAGTAACTACGAACAGAATTTACGTGCACCAGATCTCATTAGTGTGTCCCACATATGGGCAACCGCCGGCCGGATATAGCATGCCACAGCTTTTGATACGGCCAGCGGAACATTTCAAAAACCCCGTATAAAACCCATATAAACCAATCAAAATCACATGCAAATCCCAATTATGAGGCCAGCAACTTCGCTAACATCTGAAAGTTTGGCCCGCATCTTTTCAAAGGTTGCCCATACTTGGTGTACACGGTCCCACAGCAGCCCAGCCGAAAGAGGTATAAGACTTCGTGCCGATTACAGTCGACTATAATCGATGACTAAAGTAAAATTTTACAATTTTTACAAAAATGCTATGATAAAATTGTATTTTTATCGAATTCTTTTGATATTTGGTTTCTTTAACATGAAGATTACTGTTATTTTTACTAAATTAACGTTCATTTGTCATAATCTTTTTGGAAATTGTTAGCTATCGTAATTGTAATCCATATCATTTCTTATATTTCAGCGTTTCACCGCCCCCCAAGACCAGCTTGATGGGGCGGCGGCCGCACCCACCTCCAAACTCTTCATCTGATTACTACATATTTTGTAAAAAATTCGACTAAATTTTTATTGCTAAAGATTAAAAAACTGAATGTATACTGAAAAATGTGAAGGGGGGGCGCCATCGTAAGTTGGCCTCTGATGGAGGGGGGGCGACGTTAAAAGGTTGAGAACCGCTGTTGTAGAATTACGGCCGATTATCTGCAATAATCTAGGGGGGGGAGGGGTGCCTTCCGTGGAGATCTTTCTAAGGGGTCCTAACCCGTAATTACGATAAATATCGGAGAAAACCACGGAAAATACCGAACGGCTGGGCCGACGGTCTTGATCCCATTTTCAAGTAGATTTAACTTTACAAGAAGTCTTCAGCAATTTCAGCATGCAGAATTTTTGCACATTTTCAAAAAAAAAGAAGTAGCAACGCTGTTTTAATGTATATTATACAATAAAGCTTTATTTTTAGCTGTGTAACTGCAAAAAATTGTTATGTACTGCTATCATTACTACGATAAGAAAAAAAGCTCATGCCACCAAAATTGTTCTTTAAATTGGTTTGAAACATCATGGAGCTCTCAGCAATTCAGAAGCTCATCGGGATAGACGAGATTTTTCTAAAGATCATCACTCATCCAAAATCACTAATGATCACGGTAATAGCTCTCATAGCCTCAGATTGCTAGAACACAACTTAAAAGAAAAATCTCTATATTTTTTACCACTTATCCATCTGTTCTGATTCTATGAAAGAATGTCGGTAGCTGAATAAGTTATTAAGACCGAGATAAAAAAAGCGTTTTTTTTTTTTTCCTTCTAGGTGCTTACATGGTAGAATTGTTAGTTGCATGTAATTATCCACTATAAATTATCACTTCATAGCAATAAAAACATTGCTGTGTACCGCGCTGACAGAAAACTCGCCTATTTTTGCAGATTTTGTAACAGCCCGATGAAACAGCAGCCAAAGAAAATTAATTTGAGGGGACAGATCATATCATTTACTAGAGCAAGAGCAAATGACCGAATCAACTGATGATCAATTTCATGAAGTCGAATGACTAACGATCAATTTGATGGACTTGGATGGCTAATGATTGATTTGATGAACTTAATCGTTGAAAAGCTTTTGCATGAGGAAGGACGCAGCCAAGCAAAATTCGGAATCAGCCACGGACAGTTCAATTGCATCTTCTGTCGGATTTGAAGAGAATTTATCTAAAACTTTCAGTAATTATTGCCCAGCTTTTCCGAGTATCTTAACTCACGAAGTTCCTTAACTATCTTCTCAAGAGAGCTTACAGTAGTAGGTTTCTTAACCCTTTTTTTTTTTCTTCTCGTTTTTGAAAATTAAGCTGAGCTGACTTTTGGAATTCAGCCGAATTGTGGAAAACGGTCATGAATCATCAAAATCGAGAAACTCAAGCTTTTACAATGCAGTTCTGTCAAGAGATTTGCATAATTCACTAGAGGAAAATGCAGACATTCTTATAAAGGCCTCAATGTAGCTGAAATTACGGCACTCAAAAAAAAGGCAATACCATCATTATGCCACTCTAAGCTTATCATTCTACTATTACTCTGCGCAGTACTAGCATCACTTAAAAATCTACATGATAATATCACTTCTAAATCTCTTTAAATTCGATTCCTGGAAACATTTTCGGATTTTCTTTTATTGTAAACTCAACTTCTATAGACTTGACAATGCACGAGCTTGGATAGATTCATAATCTTTAGATCCAGTTTTTTCTTTTAGATTGCGTGCCTCTTACATCCTGCATATCAAAACAGTACTTTGAAGTTACAAGAAATAATTTTCTGTTCTAACTACCCGTTCCTTTCTTTTTCTAAAACACATTCATGGATACCTTGTTAATCCATTTGAAGTCAAAGCGGATTGGTCAGAACACACGCGCACTGACACTTCCATTGGCGATGATAGCCGAGCCTTCCCGGAACCCTCCCTTTTTTCACGGATTATTTCAACTTCCAGGAAGCACCAAACCATGTTTTCAAAATTTTCCAAGCAGAAGTTTTGAATTCATTAAAAGCCATTTAAAAACTCGCATTTCCCCTTTGAGAGAGATTTTTATCTCGGCGGGAGGGGGTGCCGATTGTTTATTGCCACCACCGAAAACCAAGTCTCGAATTTAAAAAGAATCCTCAGATAAGATGGTCTTCATGACATCCGATTCCACTGCAATTTACGATGGCTGCAGGATTCGAGCAAACAATTGCTCTCGGGTGCCATGGTTGGATAGGGTTAAAAAAGCTGGCCGTGTATTTAAATTGCCGTATTAAACAGGTGTGAGAGGATGTTCCAGGAATATAGGGATGTTTATTTCGGAAATCGAGAGGGGGGGGATAAGGGGGAGGAAAAAGGGAGGGCCCGTCGGGGGTGGAAATTTAAATTAAGCTTCTCTCGCACGCACGCCATCAAATTAGTGTTAGAAAGGTATCATTGAAATGCATTTCAACACTTCATGCCCGAACTGTTTTTGACGGTTTAAAAGGAGAGGTTACAACGTGGTATCCTTGCAAAGTTTACACTGGAATTAAGGTGCTGTTGTTGTTGTTGTTGTTGTGTTGTTATCATTTAAAGTCACTGGATTACCGTTCTCACTGCCACCTGTGAAGCGATGTGCATCCCGGGTTGCAACCCACTTTTTTTGGTGGAAATGATTGCAACGTCTGTTGACGACCTCGAGAGAGGTGCAACACGTGCGCTGAAATTTGTTGGCAGTCGCTCCGGCTTAGTAACGAGTCTTACTCTTTCTTTTTCTTAACTAGTAGTTCCTCGCTTGATTATCATGGGAAACAATTCAGAAATATAACCTCAAATGACGAACTTTAGTAAATCCCGTCGATTTTCTGAAACCTCCCTGTTATACAACAACGGTTCTTGGAAATAAAACCGTTGGGTTCCAAAATATGTAATTTACTATGTTACTTAAGGCTGTTTCACTTGAAAATCATGCAACTTTTGAAAAGATTTTGAAACATTTAATAGCGCTAGAGACGCGGAAAATTTTAGAATGAATCTTTAGAAGTTGCACTGTGAACTGACACTCACAATGAACTTATAGGAGTAACGAAAGTGTCAGGAAAAAATGCTAAACATTCGGAATTTCGCGATATTTCCAAAAACGATTGAGTCCTCGGGCCATTTTTGAAGGCGATTTTTATGCTTATGAATATTTTCTGAAAGTTGCATAAGGCATACAGCTTCACTGTTAGTGTCAGTCCATAGTGCATAGGGTGAAGAAGCATTATTCAATTTTTTTCGAGTGTTAAACATCATTGGTTTGCTTTTAAAGCTATTCAAAAGCCCTGTGACGATAATCGATTGTACTTACAGCTCTCTTATAACGTCGGAATATTCGGTACCAGTTGACTTGCTCATACAACACAAGTCCACTATGAATGTAATTCGTCATAGGCTTTGATGCAGACACTCTAATGACGGTCAATAAACTAGTTTATTGACCGATTCCAGTTTTACTATTGTTTAAAAACTGCAATCGGTCAATAAAACTGGTTAATTGACTGTCATTAGAGAGTCTGCATCCCAGCCATAGAGTTATAAATAATTATCCGATCTTTCCAGTGATATTCTAACCGAAATTAACTGTGATTCATACAATAACTGTAAGAAAATATTTGAAAATCAATGTCTTGGTAAAATATATTTTAGAAATAATTTGTAGACTAATTCTAAAAATAAAGTATTTTAATTAAGTGACAATTCTCAATTTTAGAAGCTTTTCACTTCTAACTACTAACCTTTGGAGGGGGGCTTTAGCTCCCCATATCAAATGCGGGTGCGCCTATGAAAGAGACATTCTAATTGTGCCGTGGGTGCGCTTATGAAAGAGACATTCTAATTTTTTTCGGATCTTTTAGCCCTTTTGAACTCTTTATGAAGGTGACTGAAACTTGCATGATTTCCTAAAAGAAGAGCCTTAAGAAGTAATTATTTTAAAATAAGTAATAAGGCATGTAAAGACTTTTTTGAAGCATAATAATGATGCTGATTTAGCCTTTATGATGTCTCAAATTGTTTTGTACATAAAAGTAATGAAGAAGCGCGGTCACTGTGCAAGAATTTGGGAATTTGCTGAAACTTCTGCAAAGTTGCCGCAGCCGATTTACAAGAGCGGCTTAAAGGAAGTTTTTACCAAGGTTTGAGTCGTTTTCAGAATTTACTGATGTATAACTGTAATAAATTTTATTGAAAAGCGCTTTTTTTCAAAGTGAATAAAATCGCGTACTTGCAAAACTATGGGGAATGGAAGCTCCTTGGATTTGATGTCAATTAAACGCACATTCTTGAAAAAATTCCATTTCGAAGGTTTTATCCAAAATTTCGCATCAGCAAAATGCCGTGAAATAGCCTTTTAAATATCATGCCTGTTCTACTTTTATATTACATTTCGAAACTAAATAGATAAGAACATTTTTAGTTGGGTTTCTTACGATGTAATCCAGAAAGTTCGTCTTAAAACCGTAGTCATTAGTAGATTTGTTTTGTTTCACAATGTGGTTCACAACTCTAAACTTTTTTTAATGCCCCCCCCCATGTTTTCAAAGCTCCATGTCCCCCAGTGGTCTTAATCCGAGTAGATACTGGTATTTTTGTAATTTATTATAGAAGAAAGGCAATGTCATATGACACAGTACTTTTTCCAATTGGAATCAGAGAGTAAAATGGACAGTAGCATATTTTTCTAGCTCTCACATGAGCAACACAGCATGCAATCCGTCCTATCACAGCATTAATCCATCTTTGAGAAAACGGAAAGTTAACTTTCGATGCCATTATGTCACCAAGAACTGAAGAATCAGGAAGATGTTTTCTTTTTCCACTTTTTTTTCCCACACAAAAAATTGACATTACAGCACGTAGATTTTTTGTTCCAGAATAATGTTTAGGAAGATTTAAGTGCACTAATGGGGAGAGTGTCACGCTCACCAACAAGCAGGTTTACTGACTAGCTTTTGCGATACGTCCATGCGGGTTTTGATAGTAAAGTCAAGGTTATTATTTCTTATGTTCTACGAATTATAAACGTATACAAGAGAGGCGTTAAAGTGAGCTTCAAATATAATTTATTTTTCCTATTGATGATGATTGTGTAAGTGTTTAGAGGTGATGTGGCCACCATTCAACGAAACGTTTACTTTACTATTCAAAAATTGCTTTAGCAATAATTTCGAAAGATTTGAAATGGCTTAAGTGTGATATTTCACTAATATTTTAGTGGGTAAGTTAGGGAGAATTGATTAGAAAAGACCGGATTTAGATCTCAGTTATGCTGTTTACCTTTCAGTATTTATTAATTGAAAAACCTTTTTCATACGCGCCACACACACACAAATGATTTACTAACCCTTTGAGGCGCAACCCTTTCCCAATGCTGAAAAAAGGGCAGCCGTTGCCATCGCTCGACTTGACTACCAGCAAGATGGCGGACGATCGAAACGTTCATCGCGTGCCACAGATCTAGAGACCCTTTTTTGACGCAGCTGGCTGTGCGGCACAGCCAGCTGTTCTCCCATTCTTCCATTTTTCAGCAGATGTCAGTGCTGTTAAAAATAATCGTGACAGTTTTTTTACGGGAAATGACGTGCTAAAAATTAAAGGATTCTCGTTGAGCTATGTCACCCGCAGCTATTTTTATAGAAATCAAATCTATTCTTCGGGACTGGCAACAGTCAAAACGTCAGAGTTTGGTGTTCCCAGAGCGGGAACACTGCACGTCAAAGGATTAAGTGTGATTTTTCACTAATCTTTTAGTGGGTAAGTTAGGGAGAATTGATTAAAAAAGACCGGATTTAGATGTTCGTTATGCTGTTTACCTTTCAGTATTTATTAATTGAAATACCATTTTCATACGCGCCACACACACAAATGATTTATTAAAGATGACACTTCTGAGAACTCTCAAACCTCCAACGATAATTCTCTTCTGTACGGAGTGTTTATCGTGCCTGAATATGCTTCCTAACCCGCGCTTTTCAACGTTTCACAACGATGATAAAGCGAAGCGTTTTGAAAGTCATATAATAACTCCGCCATTCCATTTTTTATCCGCTCTATGGTCTATACACACATTAATGATCATTTATTAAACTCCCCCACGTGCTCCGCTCTGCACTTTTAACGACAAAGGATCCTGCCTAATGGGCGCGCTAAGATGTGCAGGGCCGCCCCCCCCTGACCACTCCATCATCATCTTGATTCGGGAAGATCTCCTGGAAGATAAGGCGAGAAGCAGGCACACAGCGGCTTCGATACCTTATTCCATCCACTCCCTCTTGCTCGGAAAAAAGGCAAGTTGTCTACTCATTTTATTCTCTCTCTGTAGTTTTCTTTTTTTCTTTCCCTTCCTCCTCCTCTAGGACACTTTGTGCTTGATGGAGCACTCTTCTACTGACTGTTTGAAGAGTCAGACGTGTGCAGAAGAAGATCTGGAGCAGACTTCTGTTGAGTTGAGAGGTGACGCATTTTGTAGGGAATAGATCCCGAAGATGTGTTTATAGATATTTCAGGGTTTCTACAGGGCTTGTCCTGGAAAGTCAGGGAAATGAGTTTTGGTCAAGGATTTGGGAAAAAAAAAAGTCAGGGAAATTAGCAGAAATTGAAGAAAGGTCGGGGAAATGCAAGAAAAATTGAATTTTGCGGTAAAATCAAGAAAATATTTACTGTTTGAATCTAATTGTTTTATTTTCATTTTCTCATTTAACCTTATAAATAATTTTAAAATGTGTTCTTTATGAGCATATCTTGTGAAGTTGAAATATGCTTAATTTTATCCTAAATTATTATCAAACATGGTTTTTGTTAGAATCCAGTGATGTCAAATAAGATTCTTCTACATATTAATTTTATTATTATTTGTAAAAAAAAGGGGGCAAAATATATAAAAAGTTATTAATTAAAGGATGTAATGTTAAAAATAGAAACGCAAAATTCGGGAAAGCACGCTAAATATAAAGTCAGGGAAAAGTCAGGGAAGTAAAAACAGTGAAATCTGTAGAAACTCTGTATTTATTTGTAACGCTTCCAAATAGAAAACTCTCGTGTACTTTATGAACAGAGTGACAAGTAAATATATTGCACCACAGAAGAAGTATGGAAAAATACAAAATATATCTTTACTGAGGAATAATGAATGCATGTGACATATTCAGAAATAATGCAGGATGTGCAACTATTTTGAAATATTTTGTCAGTTGTTATGCGATTGCTTTTCTTTTTCCTTTTAAAATGCCGTAGATGTTAGGGCTTTGTGGTTTAAATGTATGAAATACAATTTGTAAAGCGATAATCAAAATTCCTTAGTTTCTGGCTTAATATGTTTATATTTTATGCCAGAGTAATCATTACAGATATAGCCAGTCGGTGCTCCACAAAAAATTTTAATTTTCGTTTACAAAATAATAATAATACGTCTTTATTGTGTGAATTCTGCTTTTCCTTCCTTTTGATTTTTTTTCCTATAATAAAATATATTTTTCTTTTTTTTTTTGTATCATACTTATATTTGCACTTAAGAGTAATCAATACGTTTCTGAAGTAGAATACAAAAACGTAACAACTGAGGTCGAACTTTAAGTTCATACGAACTTCGCAGTTCATGAAATAAGGAAACGAACAAGCAGTATGTTTTACCATCTGAGCATTTTAGAAAATTGTAGAAAATCTTACGCTTACTGTAATGACTGTCAGTACTTTATGAGGAAAAGTAAATTGTGTACACTTTAAGATAATAGAAGTAATTTAAATGGTTTCGAACAATTAAGAACGACTTTTGCTTCTGAAGCGCTGTGTTGGGTACCATGCATCGTGCTATTAATATGTTAAGCCAAGAAATTTTCAGCATGCATGTTAAATATTGCATGATTCTCAGCATAGCACTTATATAAGTATTTTACGGTACTATCTGCATGGGAATCTTTTAACTGTACGCAATAAACGCATAAAATAACGTGATTTGGAGACCTTTTTTCCACCGAGATATCCTAATTTAAATTTTCATGAAAGACATTTGCTTACTTTGTCTTGTGCAATGGTGTCACGACGTTTGAATGCGTCATTGTGTGATTAATGTGCTATTTTTTTAAAGGAAAAGTAACACTGAGAAGCTTTATCAGAAGTAACGCCTCATATACTTCTTTTCATTCCTTGTTAAACGTATATTCGTTAAGGCTTTCTCATATACTTCTTAGTTACTCTATTAATGTCCTCTCAATGTTACTTTCCATTGACAGAAATCTTAATATTAAATTGAGTCATTCTTAATGAAATGAGTGAAATAATGAATTATTTATCAAATTAAAATTGTCGTGTAATAAAGGAGATTTGCTGTGCCATGTGCCAAAATTGAACCGCCATTTAATTCCAAATAATGCCAAAACGTTGCACAGAAATCGAAAAAGAATTATCATCTTTGGGGAATCATTGGAGAAAATTCTGCGGCAAGATATTTCATTTTTAGTTCAACTTCATTTTTGAAACAAATTACAAAAACCACAACAACGGTAAATAGAAATTGTAACAAAATCAGGTAGCGATATGAAAGTAAGCTTGAGTCGTTCGATATTTCTCAAAAATCATTGCAAGCACTGCACACGAGAAAAAGTGACTATGATGGTGTAATTAGTTCGTTGACAACAAACAAGTTTTGTCTTTGCTAGATTAGAGCTATCAATTAAGATTTTCGAAATATAACTTTTATCGTTCAATCGATGGCAATTTTCGGACCTTAGCCTCTTAGGGATATCCACAGAGTTATCTGTAGAAGATAACTGCTCAGAAGATCTTAACTCATTTAAATGCCATTCCTCTAAACATGAATATTGATACTCTGTCCAGGCACCTTTAGACAGTTAGATTATTCACGGATACAGAAGAATTATTGGATGTAAATAACAAAAATAATACTATATAGATGTTGGATGAGAACTGTGTTTCTAAAGAATAAGCACTTTACATTTCGAGAAGTTCTTAAATAAGATTATTATATCTTACAGTAATCTATGTCTGAGCTTCATGCCACACTTTCCTGGGTTTGGGGATTCTGTTAGAAACACAGTCAACATTAAAGATTGAAGATCTGATTTGTTAGAATTCTATAACATTTATTCAGACAACAAAGCAATGTCCTCTGTCCTGGCAGCACACTCAGGTTCACTGAACGTCTATTAACATTCCGAGAACGTTAATAGACGTTTAGAAAACGTGTGTGCTACCTTAGTTGTACGATAATAGACGTTCAGAGAAAACTGCTGAACGTTTTCTGAACGTTAACAGACGTTCAGAGAACTTGTTTTGCTGCCTGGAACCGTTCTCTAGAATAACTGAAATGTTCTTATCTTAAAATATCTTAGACTAATCAAGTGATGATTTGGTACTCTCGATTGTTTACAGGTATTCTCTGTCCTGGCAGCACACTCAGGTTCACTGAACGTCTATTAAAATTCCAAGAACGTTAATAGACGTTTAGAAAACGTGTGTGCTACCTTAGTTGGACCATAGTAGACGTTCAAATATCGTCGATATTGAAAACTGTACTTTGCAAGTTAGTTCTTCCACCGGTAGTCTGACAAAACTTATACAATTAAAAAGATTTTGTAATCAGAAATTTTTAAAACAAGTAAATTATTACAAAGTAATAGGTTTCATCTGAATCATGGTCATTTACATAAACTCAGTTAAAGCCGTTATAGATTTTTTTCTGTTTCTTTCTTTTTATTCGTGGTAAACCCGTTCAGTCCACGTGTTCCACCCTCGCTGCCACAGATTCATCTTTCAGACAATTGCCTAGGGAAGTGTAATTACTTGATCTTAGTTATCTAGGGTTAAAATCTCGATCGGTTAACAGATTGCAGGGCCTGCGTTAGGGGCTAGTTTCTCCATCCTGGACGATACCTCGTGACCGTGATAACGTAAAGGTCACACTTAACTGGCTGGCGGTTGAAGTTAATAATGCTTTTTTTTTTATGAAGTTAAGGGTAAGGTTTGCATAATAATTACAGTGGGAGCCTATTAATGACGAAGAAGGAGCTGCAAAAAAGGCATTATGATATACAACACGCAATTTTTTCGTGATTTATTCTGGTGATTCATTTGGCAGTGTGGCCCTAAGCTGTTGTTAAAAACAAGAAAGGTAAATCATGCTAAACGCATCGTTTGTAAACGCTTTCCAATACAACCGCCTTTATTTTTTTCTGGGACCCTGTAAAAGAACTTGAAAAGATTTTGTCCATCTCTTAATAAGAGATTGAGCTGTTATAAACGTTTACATAGTTATTGCATTGAACTTGTTGCATTGTGATGGAGATCACATATCTAATTTAATAATCATTTACTTTGGCTTTCTTTAATGTAATCTATCCAAAATCAAGAATTCTAAATTTTTTCTGTTTTCATTTTTCTGCCATTTCGGCTTTTAAATCTGTATATTCGCTTTTCCCGTATGCATTATTCTTAATTATTTATTTGTCTCTTCAGACATGGTGGCGTCGTTTTGCTAAAAATAGATTACATTGCGTCCGTTTGCAAAATCAACGGCCTTTTGTTTACCCCCTTCTTTGGCTTGGTGTTGGCGTTTTTATTTTTGTTGCCCTGCGACATTGTTAAAATTATTTGCTCGCGATTACGTCATTTTAATTTTATTGGATTAACTGCTAGGGTTGCTCTGGAATTGGCGTTATTGATCTCAGCCAAGTTATTGTTCTCGCCAATGTGATTCTCTGCTGGCGTAATTTTCAATTCATTCCATCTTAATGTCACTGTCCATGTAGGACGTTTTTTTTTAAATTCGCTGAGCCACCACCATCCGTTATAATAAGTTTATGTTTCAATAGTATCTTTTAAATAAATAGTTTGAAGCATTCAATGTCTTTTTCTTACTGCAACTAAGTGCATCGAACCTGGATTTTTAACCGTCACAACGCAATTTAATACTTTAAGATGCCTTAAGCAATAACATCGATATAACCGTATTGTATTACAGTACAATTCTTTTAACCGTCTTCCTGTAAAACAGTTAAACTAATCTGTTTCTGTGCAGAGCATTATTTTTTAATGCTTAGCAATACATATTTGTTATGTTTTGTTTGAAACAGATGAATGTTTCTAAAATGCACTTTCAACATTGATAGCTCATAAAGCTCATTTGGATGCCCCTGTAAGATAAATATGAATATTTCTGAAAAAAAAAAAATTCCATAAGACTCATAGTAGAGGTGAGCCGGATCATTAAAAATCAAACATCCGTGTACAGGGATACGAAAATGGATCATTTATTTCTCATAACCGCGGATACGGATACGTACCTTTTTGTTCGGAGATTATTTTGAAAAATACATTACCTTGAAGTTATAATTTTATGCACAATATGTGAAATATTAAGTCCCAATGATAACTTTAAAATCCTGAGCAATGCATGGGTTAAAAAAAAGTATTTTAGTGGTTAAAATAACATTTTTTTTAATGTTAACAAGATTTTCTGTGCATCAAATTATGGAATCTTATCAAACCAAGTAAGGTTTTCAAATCTACAGAACCTCTTGTTATATCTTATTAAGACAGTAGTTCAAAAAAATTGAATGTGATTTTGGTGCATTACTACAACTAAGTCAGACATTTTAAATTCTTTAGGATATCTTTTCATGAAGATTTTTAAGCTGTACTAGATGCATTAAACAATAAACCAGTTGAGAAACTTCAAGAAAATATATCGAAAATAGAGGTGTAAATATGTCACTGTCGGTAGCAGGTAGGGACTAAGCCATCCCAAGAAATGTCTTAGCTCTCTTTTAGGAAAATTGGACTTTGCATTTAATGCAAGAATAAGAGATGGAGACTTTGAGTGGCGGGAGGGGGGAGGGCTTTGTCCACTGTTTGTGATAAACAAGTAGATAACTAAAAAATAATAGCAAAAATTAACTTTTAAAGAATAAAATTTTCGTCTAATTACAAAAAAAAAATTATTAATAACAACATTTTTTTAATACTTGTACTGAAAAGCCAATACAAGATCCGTCGGTGATCTGCTGAGAAGAAGTGGATCCGAATAAATTTTTCACTTTGACGGATCCAAATACGGACACGGATAATTGTTTTCCGCTCAGACGGATACGGATATGGTTACGATCTTTTTCGATTACTTACCTTTTCTAAGAAGTACCGTTCCTACACATCATAACATGTTTCGGAGTTCTTCTATGTTAAGGTGACAAAAATTTTTGAACATGGAATTGGGTGCAAATCAGCGTGCTGTACCCAATTTTGAAACTAAAATCGGGGACAGCTTATGAATTCAATACTATTTTCGAGTAAGCTTCTATTTACTCAACTAAAGCATTATTAGCATGCTTTAAAATGAAATCGTGATTGATTTTTTAAAAAAAATGAGAAAAAATAATTACATTATAGGAATTATTTTTTTCTTAATTTTTTTGAAAAAGCAATCAACAGTGGCGGCTCGTGGGATACAGCAAGTACAGCCGGGCTGCACTTGAAATTATCAACACATACTTTAAAATAATTTATTCTACTAACTTTCTTAAATTCAGATTAGAATTATGGAATTTCTATGATAAATTTTAAAAAAATCTAAAACAAAAAACAACGTGTTGTAGTAACTGCCGGATCGCTCATTCAGAAAAAAGCCCTTTAATCTTCCTGCAATTCAACTGTGAGTTTTGGTACAGCCGAGGCCTTCGAGAGAGGAGAAAGAATCTTTCTCCTCTCTCGCAGGTCTCGGTGCAGCCCTCATAGCCGATCAAGAAATTGGCAGCACCGTTGCCATGGCAACGAGTTTGTAAGCAGTCTCTCCGGCATAGGGAGTTAGTAGCTAAGTGCAGCTGATGAAAGATTTTCAAACGACGGCTGCAGTGAATTCGACTGACTGATTGGCTCGAGAAGTGAGGGAGGGGTACGGAGAATATATGTTCAGAAAACTCTCGACTTTATATTGCTGAATTTATCAAGAAGGTAAGCCTGGATAGACGCTTATGAATGGACAATTACCCATCAAAGCAGTATTGTTTTTAAGTAAGCAAGAACTGGCATTTAGAGGACATGGCGAGCGAAAAAATTCTTTAAACATGGGAAATTTTAAAGAGCTTTTAAAATTATTGATATCTGAATTAAAACGACGCCTTTTTATGAGGACATCACTGAACAATTCGCAAGTTTAAAAGAAAGGAGGATTGATTTGACTTATAAAAAATAAGTAAGTTTTCTTTTTTTCTTTCCTTCTGAAGTTATCGTTACAAAAGAAAATTCTAAGGAAACTTCGAATCAGACACGGATTAATGCAATTTTGAGGATAAGAGCGGCTGGTTGAAATTTATGTAAATTTTATGGAAGTAAAATAGGATCTCTTGCATTTTTTATGTAATTTCTTTTACCTCGGTGAGGGCTTAATCCGCCAGTTTTCGAATTCAGTAACAAATATTTTCCATTCCTGTGTGGAGGAAGGGGGGGGGGCGCATATGCTTCCGGCTGCACCAACAGTTTTGACCACGGGCCGCCACTGGCAATCAAGTGTTCTTCATTTTGTCTCCGATTTCTCTTTCATACTTAGGGGACAAACTAAAAAGATTGCCAGCATTTTTGAAATTTATTTGTAAAAGACAGTATCTTGTATCTTAATGTATTTTCATAAATGAAAAGAAAAAAAATCTATCAATTAATAGAAAAAGATCGTAACCTCATTGAAATTTATTTGTAAAAGACAGTATCTTAATGTATTTTCGTAAATGAAAAGAAAAAAAAATCTATCAGTTAATAAAAACATATCACTGTGCGATATCATGCTTCAACTAAGTATTTTTTTTTTTATTCCACTTGACAAAAAACAAACAAAAAACAAAAAAAAAAGCAAAACGGGAACCTTCTTATGTTTCTCACCTGCTCCGTATAACGGAATGAGTCATCATTCCAGAGTGGGGTGGCGGGACTCGGGGGATAGCGTACACTCCCCCCTGAAAATTATAGTGCAAGTCATGTGGAACCAAAGTTCTTTAATGCTCAACTCCGCAACCTATGGAAAATTTGACCCATGACACTGAAAATGCATGTTAGAGGCAGGGGAAAAACAGATTTGGGATGCCTGCCGTAACCGGCTGTGGGCGTTGAAATCATAATATCGACGCTGGGGGGGAACATAAATATTTCGTAACACAACGTTAGTTATATATGCTTCACAGAATTACACATTAGAGTGTAGGCTTATGTAAAAATTTTTTAATTCCGGAATATCAGCGGAAATAAGCCTACATCTGAAAGTATGGGGTTGTGCATATAATTATTTTCCACTATATTCTGATACTAATCGGCTTCATAATTAAAAGTTTAAAAGTTCTTATTCTAAAAATTATTTTACATATTATTACATTTGAATAACAATATCACTTCTATTTACCAGTTATTTTCATAGTTACTATAATTTTATTGGTTCTCATAATATGCATGTATTTAATTTTAATATTGCTGTGTCGTTTAATCGATTAGTCGGTTTATTATAACTGAAATTGAGAAAATATTAATTCGATTAGCGATTGAAAATTAACGATTAATACCTAGTCACCATTAACGATTGAAGATTTTGGGTAGTAATCAGTATTAACGATATTGCTAATCGTGATCTACTGCTAAAAATTTTTCAATCGTTAATCATGATTAAATATCAATCGTTAGTTTCAAGCGCAAACCGTGATTATTTTTTCTCAAAGCTGATTATAATCAGCCAAGTTATAGCCACTGTATTTTGCAATAGTACTGAATCGATTAGTTTGATTAAATTATTTAATTGGATATTCAATTTTGATCGAATATTGCGATCAATATTTGTGACAAACTAGATGATTCCCTCTTAAAGATGGGTTACCAATCTGCTGCAATCCTCTTAGGTTAGTTTTTTCCTTCAGAGAAATAGAAAATAGCATATTAAATGAAAGTACTTTTTAAACTGTACTTGAGAAGGTTTCACTCTCTTCTAAGGAGACTTTTACAATTTTCCAGAAACTTGGTGTAATCAAACATTTATTCTGAAAGCGAATATACATGTATGAATCGTAATTAAATTATTCGTGAATTCAGATTATGCTCCTATTTGTAAAGGCATCCTTTGAATGGGCTCTATTACTAAGCTGTGAAGGTTTTAAAATATTGCATTTGAAGATAAGTGCAAATTTCTCCAATTTCTCCTAGATGACATCATTTGTCTGAACGTTTGAAGAAAATGTTTTAGTGTAAAGTAAAGAATGGATGGTTTAAAGTAAAGAAAATGAAATTCCTTTACTTTAAACCATTATGAGATGTATTCTTATCCAATTGCTATTAATTAATTAGTTCAAATTTAGAGGCAAATTATAACGCAGCTCCAACATAAATAGTTATATGTAGAAGCATTAGGTAATCAAGCTGTCTTATGAGAGGTACACTATTTGAGCAGTGTTTACAGCGTACTATTTGAACATAAGAATGTTTTCACTTATTTTTTTCAAAATTACAAGTTTTAGCAAAATGTCCCACTCAACCACATTTGAAGCATGTTATTTTTTCTTTATCGCCAAATAGGATACAAAATTCATAAAACGAATTTCATCCTTTTTTTAAATTAGACCTACAGATAAGCGGTACCTTAATTTAATGTACTTTGAATTAATTTATACCAAATACTCTAAAATCTGACTTGGACAGAACTGATTGGAGATGAAATACTTTTGCGCTAAAGCCATTTTTTTTTATTGAATAAAGATATGTTTCAATTCACGTAAAACGAAAAAGAACTAGAATATATTTTCGTTTAATGCTGATCTCTGCTTAATAAGAAGTCTGTTTAGGACAAGTTTTACTGAATTAATAGTTGCTAGCACTTTGATGTAGAACTGCTGAAAGCGTACGAATATCGAAACTTTTAGATAACATCAGCAAAAATTATTGTAAAGGATTGTATTTAAGGTGTCACTCAATGATACTGACCCATGACATTTCGAAAGTTGAGAAATATATCTTTCAAAAGCACATTTAATGGATGAAGTCATTTTTTAAAACAAAAGTGAAGACATTAACATAAATCTGATGGGGACACCGCATGATTTCATTGCACAGCAGTTCTGAATATCAATTTTCTATGGGTAATCGAAAATGGATGTTTCCGTCAAGATTTGAATATCGAAATTTTTCGCGAACCGCAATATTTGATTTACTTCGTACAAAAAACTAAAAAGACCTCAAAATTTACCCAAAATAATGAAATAAAATCTTGATAATGTAGGGGATGCCTTTTGTAGTTTCAAACGCAGTTAAAAAAAAAAAGAATTAAAAAAAAAAGAATGAATGTCTTTCGAACAACAATGGAGTTGAAAAATGTACTAGATCAGCTTCCGTTCAGCAGAAAATATGATAGCCCAGTTCTTAGATTAAAATACTCTTCTCAAGAAAATAAATATCAATAAATGGTTTTCTACATTCACCATAATCTCTCTGTGCTGCTCCAGTGCACGTATATTAATACATTACACACAGAAAAATAAATGCTTCTCAATAAATTCACCACAATCTCTGTACTGCCAACTTCTCTCCACCTGCCTTCGGATGCACGCTTGCCAAGGCATAACAACATTGTATATGCATACTTCCTGGTGAACATCTTTCTCTTCCCCAGTTGCCTATATATATTCCTTGTTCCATTCTTAAAAAAACACATACTTCTTTTAGCAATTATTCATGGGATAGGCCCCGAATGTCTGTGGTGGGGGGAGGCAGAAACATCAAAACAGAATAATCTCAGGTATTTTGCAGCCGCCTTCTCTACAGTCGGCCAAGCCAGGAAGGTATATCAGCGATAAATATCTATAAAAATATTACCATGACCCTGGAACCTCTTGAAGGGGAGAACAAGGATTTCTTCTGGGGAGCGGTTCTGTATTCTGTCCACCCCCGTGGTGTTCTTTTCTCCCTGAAGATTTAGAGCCGAGGGTGGGAATCCTCCAAAAAATATGTGTTCGATTTGCTCTTAATATTTTTTTATGGCAAGGATGCTTTGTCGATCTGAATTTCTATGTCTGCGTTGATCTACAAGGTATTTCGTCGAGATTTTTACACACTGTGAGAAATGATTTAGTAAGTACCAGAATGGAAATGTATTCAGAGTATCTGCTAATGATATTCTTCCGATTTGCTGGGTGGATCACAAATCAAAATGGTTGAGACGTAATTTCTTTGTTCCTGCATTGCTGTAGATAGTTAATGCACCGTGGCTTGGAAGATTTATCATGATGGATTGTAAGGAAGCACAATGATTTAAAAGAAAGCAGTATCAAAATCATGATCCACAAAGAGATATTCTGCTTAAGAAGCGGCTTATTTTAGATAGCTTAAGATTAGTGATCCTGTTTAAATAAGGTATGCAGAGAAAGATAATCAATACACTGGTTAATGTCAATTGGTTAGACAGCTTAAGTTTTAAGGGGACGGTGGACGTTATCAGTTTTTTTTTAAGTTTTGACCAAAAATTATGAATTTTTGTATAGATATGCTTTGAAGTATGACAAAATTAAATACTTAAAAAGCTAAAAGAAAATTACTTTTTAAAAATTTAAGTTAAAAAAAAGAATTTCGAAAAAATGTCTCTTGCGTGCCAATTTTTAATTTTTTCCTTCAATTTTCTCTTGTTATTATTCAAAAATCTATTCCGAACAAATTTTCTTATTAATTTAGAGATTCGTTGAAATGTAAAATTTTAGGAAGTATTTTTATACGTTAACACTGAATTTTCACGAAATTTTCATGTTTTTATAAACTTTTATTGAATTTATATAATCTTAATGATCACCAAAATTAAAACGGTTTAGAAAATTTATTCTTATATGTATCTTGAGTCTCTGTTATGAATTTTATAAGACTTCTTTAAAAATTGTATCGCAAGGGACATTTTAAAGACACAGATCTGCGAAAAATATTCATTTTGCACAAAAGGCATTTTTTCGGACATTTAAAGGACCATTTATGAGATGCTTACATTTTTTAAACGCTTATAACTTTTTTACTAAATAAGTTAGAGACATGCAGTTTTTTGTTTCAGATACAGTAAAAATCATAGAATATGAATACATTAAAAAAATTGCGATTTTTTGGTGGATTTTTGGTAATGTCATAGCCTATCATCCCCTTAACAATTAACAATCTCTTTCATTCTTTTTCTTTCTTTTTGCATTATTCTACAGGAAGAAAATTTACGTGACAGATTAAAAATCACAACACAAGATCAATTTTCCATTTTATTTTCGTTTTCACAAGCGTCAGATGCATCACAATTTCATGTCACATAAAAAAAAAATCCATCTTGAAGAATGCCTTAACATTTTTGAGAAAGGATCATCATAATGTTTGATGGACTTTTTAATCATAGAGAATTGTTATGAAATAGGAAAAATAGGAAAAAATAGAGATTTGAAATTTCGAGGAAGAAATGTAGCTGACTTCACAGCTTCGCTTATCTACAGTATGATAGTGATGGGCCATTCGAATGATTTTCAAAACTGATTAATCGATTTCGATTAGTATCAATAATCGTTTAATCGAATCTTGAATATTCTCGATTTCACTATTCGAATAGTATTTGCTATTAATCGATCCTCAATCCGTATAATATTCGAGATTATTCCTTTCACAATTCGAATAGTATTCACGATTAATCGCTTCACTAATCGAATTGTATTCGCGATTAATCGGGATTAATCATTTTAACTATTCGAGTTGTATTCGCGATCACTCCTCGCGATTAATCATTTTTACTGTTCAAATTGTATTCGCGATTAATCGCGATTAATCATTTTTACTATTCCAATTGTATTCGCGATTAATCATTTTTACTATTCAAATTATATTCGCGATGAATCGTTTCACTATTCGAATTTCGTCAATGCCGTGTGCTGTTCGAATGATGTGTGCTGAGCGTTCGAATGGATTTTTCAAAATCGATTGTCTCGAGTCGATATAATAATCGATTAATTAGTATAATTCCATTCATTCATGCATGTCACTAAGTTATGCAAAAGATCACATGCTTTATGTTTTAAATTCGTAATGCAGGAAATGGTTTTAAACGAAATGGGTTATTTGTTAATAAGGTAAGTAGTCGACTCTTCCAATGCATGGAATCCTATTTGTGAGAACTCACATCGTTCGTGCTACAGCAGAGAAGCATTCAGAGTCAAGGCAACAGGATTCAGGACTTTTTTAGATCCATAAACGTTCCGTCCGGTGCCCCCCCCTTTTTTAAGCCCCCAACTTTGTTTAGAAAATCATTCATTTGAAAACTTTCTTCAACCCTGCCTTGACCTGTACAATTCTGTAGTTAAAAGATGATCTGCAGACTCTCAAAAAGTACTCGCATGTAAGTCTTAGTTCATAAGGCGATTTCATCTATAAAATACTGCTCTTCAAAAGAAATGAATCATACATAAAATAATAGTTTCTTATATTTCTTTTGATCTGTGTGTTATTCGAAAAAAAAATTAATTAATCATTCACAAAACTACCGTGTTTACTCGCGTTATAGCCGCACTTTTCTCCCACTTTTTCGTGGTGAAATTCTAAATGCGACTATTATGTGGGGAAATATACTACATAATATTGCACACTCTAATCTCTCTATACTACATAATATTGCACACTCTAACATTTTTGGTATTATAGCAAAATAACTAACTTGCTAAATGCTTCCAATTTATCTACCATATATTAAATAATCTTTACGTCAATTGTGTTCAAAAAAAGAGGCATTTTTCTTTTTATAGTAATATTTTTATAGACATAAATGAAAGCCAAATACGTGATAGAAATTATTTCGACGATTTTTTCTGCTCCAAAACGGGGGTGCGACTATTATGTGAGGGCGACTATTAACGAGTAAACACGATATAATAGGAAATTTTTCTTATAAATATATACTTTTTTGTGTTAATGTAACAGAATAAAAATCCGGGTCTAAAAGGGTTAAAAACCTAAAGAAACCCTGCTGTTTGTACTCTACGATCTGTGTTTAACTCTTTGAAGCCCAACCACTTTCACACCGAAATAGAAGAACAATTGATTATAGAGCATTTTGAAGGGGCTAGACTCTCTGCGACAGGTCTTCCCTCTGCGTTGCAGCTACCATCTTTCGTAATGTGTTTCAAAGAGGAAGAAAGAAAACGATTTTTAACATTCCAATAAGGTATTAAATTCAAGTTTTTGGATGATTGTAATCGATTGAATTGGTTAAGCAAACCTTTGATTCTCAAGAGGCATTTTTATGTTTCGAAGTGATTAAGGATAATTAAAGTATGTTTCTGATTAAACTTGTGTTTTTCTGGGTTGAATGCAACTGGAAGACAATACAAGAATTTGTGCAGTCGGCTGTCACTCAGATGACGTGATTGAAATGTCAGGTCGAAATGCTCTATACTGCCTAACATTGAAAAGTAGGGATGGACGCGAGACAACAGAAATCTCGCATTGTCTCGCTTTCTCGTCTCGCGAGACGAGACAGACAATTTTTTGCGGGACGAGACAGAGGTTTACCACCTGCGAAACGCGACGAGACAGCCCCGATTCTCGTCTCGCATCTATCCCTGTTGAAAAGCAGCCATTTCACAAAAAGTACTTTAGCTCTGTGGCACGTGATTGCGAATTCCGATCGACCCCTAGTAGCACAATTAGTCCAAAAGACGTTTAAAACACGTTTTTTAACGTCAAAAAACGTGTTTCCAACGTAATTTAAACGTTTTTTGAACTAGTTGTGCTACTAGGGACTGCCATATTGTCGGTAGTTTAATAGAGTGATGACGACAGATGCACATTTTCAGAATTGGGGGGCATTTGGACAGTCTACCCAGCCATTCTTCTCTACCGATGCACTATCATCACATTCTCCAGTTTTTAGCAGTCTGATAAAAATAATTTTGACATCCATTTTGCAAATAACTGATAAATTTTACTGAAAATTGTGTACTAAAAAGTAAGAGATTCTCGTGTAGTGCCACCCTTCAATAATTTATTGAAATCAAATTTATTCTTCATGAATTAAAGCAGTCAAAATGTCAAATATTGTGTGCTCAAAGCGAGCTCACTACGCTTTTAACCCTTTGAGGCGCAACCATTTCCCAATGCTGCGCACAGCTAGCTGTCGACAAAAAAGGGGTCTCTAGATCTGTGGCACGCGATAAACGTTTCGATCGTCCGCCATCTTGCTGGTAGTTAAGTCGAGCGATGGCAACGGCAGTCCTTTTTTCAGCATTGGGCAATCTATCCAGCTGTTCTCGCATTCTTCCATTTTTCAGCAGATGTCAGTGCTGTTAAAAATAATCGTGACCACTTTTTTACGGGAAATGACGTGCTAAAAAGTAAAGGATTCTCGTGGAGCTATGTCACCCGCAACCATTTTTATAGAAAACAAATCTATTCTTCGTGACTGGCAACAGTCAAAACGTCAGACTTTCGTGTTCCCAGAGCGGGAACACTGCGCGTTAAAGGGTTATCAGAATTTCATTCTCATGTGGAAGTGAACGTTCTTGATAGATTTACAGTTCACTGTGTAAATTTATGTCACTGTACTTCTTGGAAAAATTGGCATGCGAATTTGGTTTTCGGCTTTTTTACATCAATCTCCTAATTTAGTGTTTCACAACTGACTTCGCCTTAGATTGGTTGGGGCTGGGAAACCCGTTGTAAAAGATCATTACAGATTTAATCTCGCAAAAGTTGTGTTATCTTCAAATTATTTTCCAGAAAACAGTCATAAAAGTGCCCTTTTTTCATTAAAAAAATTGGAAAAAAATGTATATATACAATATAGTTTGGTGTTCCTAGAGCGGGAACACTGCTCGTTAAAGGGTTAAGGAATAAAACTGACCGGACTTGACAATTTCAAGCGTGGCTCCTGAAAAGGAAAAAAGAAAAGAAAACTGTCGCGTGTCCAGAGCATACAGGTATCCCCCCCCCTACCTGTCTCCCCTCCCCCCCACACACACTTTTTTGATCAGTACGGGACGTTCACACCTCTGATGAACCCATCGGAATTTTTCATACTGATAACCATCTTATTCAAGGACGTTCATCGCATCGCATGCCAGATGGCGCGCGGCGAAACCGTTGAGGCTGCAATCGTAGGCCGTGATTGGAGAGAAAGCAACATTCTTCTTTTTTGTGCATGCAGGCCTGATGCATATAACGATATATATATATATATATATATATATATATATATATATATATATATATATATATATATATATATATATATATATATTAGTTTTATTTTGTCGAGACACATTATCAAGTGCATTCGGGTCCTGCCCCGAGTTTTTCACCTTTGCGCCGTAGGTCAATTAATGAAATATAAAGAAGGCATAAAGACCTGTTCTAAAAAGCTTGAATGCCCGAGCGCCTGTCTCAAGAGGGGGTAAAATAGTTAATAGGCTATACCGATTTTTTTATTTTATTTTAACGCAGCGGTAATTTTGTCTGGAATAACCTGAGGCCGCGGGTAGCTTTGTGAAGAAAAGTTTGCGTATGCTAAACATGATTTAGATGCCGTTCGTTCATACGCTGTGGAAACTTGATTATCCATATAATATTTGGAAGTTATAAGAGTTTGTTTTCGGATATTATCGATCTTTCCTGTAAAATAAATTCGACGATTTATAAGGAGAAATTTCTTGGATCTAATATAATGATTCTGAGGTAACTACGTTGTTTTACTTTAAAATCTACATTTTAAGAAAACAATTCAAATTTGTGAAATAAAATTTACATTATCGTGTATTATTTACAAACGCCTGGTGAGTTTTTTTTAAGAGAAATGTGAACTATATAACGAGGAGAATTCCTGAAAAGTCGTTGATCAGTTATGAGATTGTGTAGTCTTTTATATTAAAAGGTAGACTCTGTGTGAGTAATTTATTGGGAAATCGAGCAATTTTCAACATGTATTAAGTTCAGTAAAAGAATCAGAATGCTTTAGTCATTATTATTTCACGCATGTTTTAGTCATTATTATTTTATTCAAAAGGCAGCTTTAGGGCATCTGCATATTTTTGCAAATACGGGATTCTACACTTAATGTATGCTTTTTCTGAAAGTCCCGTAAATCGTACCAAACATAAATGTGAAGTTATGCTTGAAACACTTATTGCTCGCTAGATCAGGTTAGTCGCTTGCTTACCATGTGAAAAATGAACCTCTAATGAAACTTGCAGGCTTAATTTTTTTTTTTTTTTTTTTTTTTTTTTTTGTCGTGCAGCATTTTGTAAGAGCTTTTTGCAGTGCTTTAGAGACCAATACAATTTCTGGATAGACAAAAATAGTATCCACATCTTTTGCAGTCGAGCAAGCCAACATTAGAAGCTGAAAGTGGACTTAACTGAAAGATGTATTCTCATAGTTTCAGAATGGAAAAAGAAGATATTGCTTGGAACCGTCGGCCAAGAATATTTTTCCTCAAACAAAACAATAACATTTTTTTCTCGAAAGGACACTTTAATGAAATCTGGATTATGTAGTTAGGCGGATATTCAACCAAAGGAGCAAATTCGCTGTCTTTATTGAAATGAATTTGGGTACAAACACTAATGTTCCGTAGATCGAAAAACATTCTTTTAAAATTAACGAGAGAGAGAGTATCCTTCCGTCATGCGGACGTATACATTCAACGAAAACTTTTACGTTAATGCAATGAATGTAATGAATTATATCGGGAATTTCATATGTTGGTACCACATTTTTAAAGGGAATATGAGTCCCTTTTTACGGACCCCCTTGTAGAGATGAGACGGGCTCAGCCCGAGCCCGAGCCGGGCCCGAACCGGGCTCGGGCCCTGTAATTCACGATTGCGTTCGGGCTCGGGCGGGCTCGGGCTCGTGAAAAATGTGTCTTTTATTGAGCATACTCCTTGAAACAGATTTTATCAGGTTGTAACGAAAGTTTTCCGCCATATCTGCCTGAAAAACTAACTTCTAACTCCTTAAATAACTGTATTTGAACTTTCGGTACCAAACCTGCACAGTGTCACATGATACAACAATAGTACTTAAAGCTGTACTCATAATTTGTTGATATTCTAGAGCTGACTTTTTGCAACACAACTGGAAGCTAATGATGGTTCTAATCCTCTAGAGCTATAGTTCCATTTGGAGACACCTTGTACTTAATGATAACTATATTTTTCAGAGATTTCACAACACAGTGTTATAAAGTAAGCCTCTTTCTTTCAAATGTCAAAAACAGTTCGACAAAATATGAGCAAATACGCCAATGCGAACTGCGTTCTGACGATGTTTGCGGTGGCGGGAAACTTTCGTTACAACCTAATAAAAAGCAATTCATCGGAAAAATAAAGTTCCGATGTGATGCTAGAACTTGCAACAAAATAATTGATGGGTAAAAAGCTAGCTTTTTCACATAATTTACTAAATGGTGTGTTGTGCTATTTCATTTGCGTATGTGTGTTAAAATGCTGTTAATTCAAAATTTTGGCCTCATTATTGACTGGTCTTTCTTAGTTAACTGCTAGTAATGTATATATTCACATCGTATCATAAAATATTTTTTTAAAGTAATTTTGTTCCTATCCACTAAATTCTTATATGCAAATTTCTTAAATTTATGATGCAAATCTCTTTTCTGGACGTGTTTTAAATATAACATTTTTTAATGTCACTCTATGAGATTTATAACTTGTATTGTTCTGTATATATCTAAGTACATACGAATATTTAACACTGGTGTGAGTACTCAACGAAATTTGTAATAAAAATTGAAACATTATCGTTATTATTTGATAAACATGGATATAAAGAATTAGAAAGTGTATTAAGAGTTTGTAACTAATATTTGTCTTTAATTTGCACAAACGGCAAAATTTCTGATATTCTATCCATGAAGTAATTGAACTTTATTTATCTTTAGCTGAAATTTCGGGCTCGGGCTCCTGACTTAAATAGTATTGCTCGGGCTCGGGCGGGCTCGGGCTCCGACTTAAATAACATTGCTCGGGCTCGGGCGGGCTCGGGCTTCTAAAAATGAGCCCGAACTCATCTCTACCCCCTTGTCATCTGGACGTCGACATTCTTTGTTTGCTTTATGCAGGGTGGTTTAAATTAAACTTCCCCTATAAACAGGTTCCTGCAGCTAAAACTATTGAGCAGATTGTAACCAAATTTGGTATATAGACTGTACATAAGATGCGCTCGAAAAACTTTGGGAAAAAGCGTAGTTCAGAAATGTCCAACAGGTGGCGTTTTGCAGGGAAAAAACAGCAAATTTGACAGTGGAAATGGCTAATTCGAAATGTAGAAACAATTTCAACATTTATCCAACAGTTTTTGAGCTCTTATTAACTAATTTGGATCATTTTTTAAGCTAATTTCACCATGCAAAACGTCACCTAGTGGACATTTCTTGAATTAAAATTTTTTTTAAAACTTTGCTTGAGCACATCTCGTGTACAATAATTAGGCAAATGTAGTGGAAATGTGCTCATACGTTTCAGATACAAAATGATGTTTATAGGGGAAGTTTAATCATAATCACCTTGCAGTTTGTGATGAAACAATGGATATACTATGAATACAAACTAAAGATGAATGTAAGAACTAAGAATAGATTTGAAGTCGTTTTGCGAGGTGGGCCAGTCTTTCTACTCTTCATCAGAACCGCATAGCCAGCTGTCGTCAAAAAAGGGTCCCTAGATCTGTGGCACGCGATGAACGTTTCGATCGTCCGCCATCTTGCTGGTAGTTAAGTCGAGCGATGGCAACGGCTGCCCTTTTTTTCAGTATTGGGAAATCCATCCAGCTGTTTTCGCATTCTTTCTTTTTTCAGCAGACGTCAGTGCTGTTAAAAATAAACGTGACCATCTTTTTTACGGGAAATGACGTGCTAAAAAGTAAAGGATTCTCGTGGAGCTATGTCGCCCGCAACTATTTTTATAGAAATCCAATCTATTCTTCGTGACTGACAACAGTCAAAACGTCAGACTTTCGTGTTCCCAGAGCGGGAACACTGCGCGTTAAAGGGTTATCAGAATTTCATTCTCATGTGGAAGTGAACGTTCTTGATAGTTTTACAGTTCACTGTGTAAATTTATGTCACTGTACTTCTTGGAAAAATTGGCATGCGAATTTGGTTTTCGGCTTTTTTACATCAATCTCCTAATTTAGTGTTTCACTCGCCTTAGATTGGTTGACTTCGCCTTAGATTGGTTGGGGCTGGGAAACCCGTTGTAAAAGATCATTACAGATTTAATCTCGCAAAAGTTGTGTTATCTTCAAATTATTTTCCAGAAAACAGTCATAAAAGTGCCCTTTTTTCATTAAAAAAATTGGAAAAAATAAGTGTATATACAATATAGTATTCATTTTAAGGTTATTTTAGACATTTTTTTAGCATGAAAGAAAAAAAATTGGAAAAGCCAACATTTAGGGTTACTGTGACAGAAAGTGTGTTTCCAGTAACAGGGAAAAATTAAAATATATGTTTTAAACACTAAACTACAATTTTATTAAGCTTACTTCATAACATCTATAAATATTTGTAAATTTTTCTCTGAACATAAGTAAAAATGTGAGCTAAGATTGTAAAAATGCATATCACAAATACCTACATTCGAGTGTCACTACCATCTATTTTAAATTAAGCTATTTTAAGGAATAAATAACAATAAGTTAAAAATAGTCTGGTACTGTTATCTGTTGTGTAAAATGGTATATTAAGAAAACCTTTCGCGCATAAGAATTGAAATGCTCTAATCTTTCAGATTAGAAAATAATTAGATTAATAATTAGAGAATAATTAGATAAATAATTAGATTAATAATTAGAGATTAATAACTAGAGATTAATAACTTTTGAACACTCCAGCGCGAAAATATCTCGGGCACAAGAAAGTTCAGCCCTTCAATCTGAGGGGAGCGAGAAGTAAAGGGTATAAAGCTTTTTTTTTTGATCCAGGCAGAGTGAAAAGGAAATTATTCAAAGCAACACAGAATTAGATTATTTAAAAATAAATATGAAAACGGTAAGGTTAATTTAAAGAACTTTAGATAATTTAAGCTAATAGAAATGCGATGTAAATAAATGAAAGATAATACTTATACGAGAGCGCTAACGACTAATCAGAGAGGTCAAAATCTGTAAATGAATAAGAAGGAACATTGGGATCATGGGCGCCCATAAGGGGGGGAGATAGGGCACTTGCCCCCACCCTACAGTTTTAGCATATTGTGTGGTAATGTAAACAAAATCACTCCATGAGGCAAAATCACTACAGAAATTGTTACAAGAAATTTGCCCACTCTAGAAAATTTTTGAAGCTACCCCCACTAGAAATTTTTTGAGGGCTCCCATGATTTGGACTAGGATTTTGCAAGGATCATTGATTATTTTCAAAATATATTCAGCACAATTTTCAATTTCCGAGTTTAATTATCATTATTTAAAGTGTAGAATTTATGTAACTGCAAGGGATCCATCCTGAACACAAACCGCATCGGAAATTCGAACGTTACCGCCGCATTGCGTGCGGGGGAACGTACATCAAAAACTGACGGCCCATTTTGTTTTTCTCGTTCCCAAAATTGCAAAAGTGGAAATAAATAGATCCTTGTCTTGTATCTCTCCCAACTTCCTCGTCCAAGTTCATAGGCCTCCGTCGGTAAAGGTTATTACAGAAGTGTTACGAGATAAAAAACTCCACGGGCATGACTTTTTGCTGAAAAAATAAAAATAAATTCCAGGTAGAGGGATGCAGCAGGGACACATGGCTTTTAGAAAGACCTTGTGACCCAATCGTGACTGCGCACACTGCTTTCTGAAGCTAGAATCCTTCAGTTGTCACAGTATATAACCTATGATGATGGCCCTTTTTTATTTTTCAGTTCGTCAGCCACCTTCGAAATTTTTTCAATGGCCAGTGCTTTCCCTCCTGAAGCACCGCTGTCAGTCAAATGGAAGCCGGGACAAAGAGAACGTCGGACTTCATCGGAGATATTATCGAACAATTTTTTTCCGAGTCATGCCTCAACCTCCGGTATGCTTGCTTATTTTTTATTTATTTATTTTTTTTTCGTTTCACGCGCATGAGTGTATATTTGTATTGTTAAAAAAGTGTTCCTTTTTTTTTACCGCTTCCAATCTATCTTCCATTCGACGAGAAATGAGACAGACGTAGGTGGCCAACAATGAAAAATGGCAGCGCTAATAACGGTTATACAATGAGTATGAAAGAAGTAGAAAAAGAAAACTTTTTTTATGCAGTATATAAAAATTTGTGGAGTGTAGAGTGTATTAGGTTTTTTTTTTCACTTTTTTTTTTTTCTCCACAATCTTTTTCTCGCCTTTTGAAAACGCTGCGTTTGCCTTCTTGACCAACGTGCAATGTTTTCAGAAATATTCAGGAGGCTGAACTTAAAGCTCTTGCTCACACAGATATGAAATATGTAAAAAAATATTGCACGGAAAAATGATGAAATAAAGAAAATAAAAATACATAAAAAAGGCCTTCCGTTCGCACACTGAAAATGTGCGAACTGAATGATATCGCAGTGTTTTACCCCCTTCCGCGTCTCTATTCGCATCTGTTCTCAAAAAGTGGTTCAGAAGAGCATTTCTTCGATCGCACGTGCGATCGAGGAAATACTAGTCTGGTGTTTGTGCTCTAGTAACCGACAGTACAATGTGTTAACTATATACGACAGTACACGACATACGACAGTTAACGACAGTACAATGTGCTTACATAGCTTAAAGCGCTTGCTCACATAGATATATGAAATATATGTATGTTGTTGTTATTATCGCGTCCACGATTGGACCAAAGGTGGTTCACACAGCCTCGGCAATATTGAGGCAGCCATCCCCATAAAGGTAGCATGGGGATTGCCGGTTATTAGTTGTAATTTCGTTAGAATGGCAGGACAAGCAAAGATGTGTTCTGGGTTCAGTTCAATGCTAGAACAGTTCCTGCAGCTCCGGTAAGTTCTGGTGCCATCACTCTGGATTTTCATCGCTCTAATAGTTTTCTGCTTGCGTTTAATTCGCAGATTTGACATTTAATCTCTATGGCTCTTTCATTGAATTTCTCTTTCGCTACTGATTTTATATCACTGGGGGTGACTTGAGAGACTAATTCTTTATTGAGACTCCTGGCCTCCTTTGCCAAAGAGTAATGACTACATTTGCGTTTATACCAACATGCGCTGGGATACACTGCATGATACATTTCTTGTTTAGGTTTAGGACTTTGTCTACCGAACTGCGTATTCCTCGTACAAACCCGGTAAAACCGTTTTGTATTACATGAAGAGCAGCTTTAGAGTTGTTAAAAATAATTAAACCACCGGCTCTCTCAGTTCCTGGAGAGAACTAAGGTCTGAAACTCTTAGAAAAAAAATTGAGAAAGGAAGGGAGGACTTACATAACACAATGATTTCACTTAACAGGTGTCACCGTTTGCCGTTACTATGTGGTTACCATTAGGGTCATCTACAGAGCGTCTCAAAAATATTCCGACAATCTTTATGGCGAAGTAGGACGCACATCATGAGAACGGAGAATCACATAGCAAACAACAACCGACGGAAACGTCCTGAGAAAACGGTAGCTAGATTTGAAAGAACGCAAGAGAGTGATTGTTAACATATATATATCGGATTTTTGTGCTTGGATCGAAGTCCGCTTATAAATTCTCGTCAGAAGGACAACACAAAGGGGGGTGCCCTCCGTGGTAGTCTTCCTAAGGGGACCTAACCCGTATTTACGCTAAGTTTTGGAGAAAACCACGGAAAACTCCGAACGGTTAAGTCGACGGACGCGCGATGGGACTCGAACGCGGGACCTCCACACTTCGTCCGTCTACCATTTCCAGAGACATAACCACTGTGCCATGGTGAAGCCCAAGAGAGTGATTTATTGGGGAAAGTTATTGGACAAGTGATGCACACATGCATCACCGTAAACATAGCATGAATGAATTCAGAATACCTCAAAACGTGTAAATGCATGAAAATCTCAAAGTCGACTTCTTTCATGATTACTATCTTTTCCTAAGGAAGAACTTCAACGAAGATGATTGCGGCACATATATTTTAGTACAGTCGAATTCCCAGCTAAGGGGCGTCCGTCTACCATTTCTAGAGACATAACCACTGTGCCATGGTGAAGCCCAAGAGAGTGATTTATTGGTTGAAAATTATTGGACAAGTGATGCACACATGCATCACCGTAAACATAGCATGAATGAATTCCGAATACCTCAAAACGTTTAAATGCATGAAAATCTCAAAGTCGACTTTTTTCATGATTACTATCTTTTCCTAAGAAAGAACTTCAACGAAGATGATTATGGCACATATATTTTAGTACCGTCGAATTCCCAGCTAAGGGGGGTCCGTAAAATTAAGTAGACAAACAACTCCACTTAAGCGACCGTTCACTCCGTTCGAAAAAAACACGCGCGCAGAAAAAAGGTTTTTCACTTTCCACCATTAATCAGGTTCGGCGCTCTGTCCATTAGATACCCACCATTAATTTAATATCTAGATAAATCGGCAAATGGGTAATTTGCAAGTTTTGGCCATAGCACACACACACACTTTGAAAATGATACTTTATAACACACGGTGTCATTAAATTGCCTTTATTACAGGGACGGACCTGGAGAAATGCGCTTTGGCCGTATTAGCTACAATGTATTTAGTGGGATAATCTCCATACACGGTGGTTGCCCCCTGGTTACCCAATTTGTATTCGGTTCTTCTCGGCTGGAGCAGGTGTTGCTGTCACTTAAGTTGTGTCCATCTACCAAATGATGGGGGGACATAAGCGTTATTATGGGAGGATATGTGATTAACGGGAGGAAATTAGACCCCCTCCCGTCTTTTTTTTTTCTTTTTGCTTGGCCGGAAAATTGTTGTTTATGATACCGGTGGAGAAAATATCAACAACCTCGGAAAGGGTAACGACTTCGATGCTACCGAATTCGAAATTGAGTTTCGTGAAATGAAACAGCGTTCAATTTGGATTACATTCCTGTTTTTTAATGTTACAACCAGTCATATTTGAAAAATTCTTTTCGAGTCAGATATTGAGGTAGGCTATAAGCGCCATGTATTATATAATAAAATTCATTTGTCTTCGGATCACTCGCATACTCGGCTCATTTATACGAGTCATCAAGAACCGAATCACCTTAGTTTCCAACAATGATGTGTACTGTCTGACTGCGTTTGGAGTGGTAAATTGGCGAGGTGCCAGTAAAGGTGAATCCTAATGAGCCGGTTGAGGAGGGAAGAAAGCGAGTGGAGTGAATGCGCTTCTTTCGTCTTGTACATCGAATTCTTAGTTCAATTGATTTGATAATATCCATCTGAATTTCTTGGTTGTATTTGTAAACATAGTATTCCTAAAGAATAAAATGGCTGGAACATCTAAGAATAAATCGTTTCGAAGTGATTTGACAAGCGCATATCTGACTGGCACCGCCAACAACTAATGGACGTGCCCGTTTTCGCCTCTTAACCGGATGTGTACGCTTTTATTTAATCGATAGTCAAACGAGTACATGACAAGTGCCAGGTAATTGTACGTTGACTAACTAACCAATTTATATTTTCAAAAGTGATGAAGGGGAGACCATATACCCTGTTTTCTTGTTTCCCATCCATCCTTAATCTACATTTTCCGTCTCGTGGTTCCACAAAAGTTCTCAGTTGCTTTGCTGCAAAACTTCCGGGAATGATGAAGTTTTAATTCGAAGCATCATAAATTAAAATAAACAAAGTCTGTTGTTTAGTCCTAGTTTGACACCTGGGGCAAAAGTGTGATAGCTCGGCAACATAACATCTGTGGCAAGAAATTTGTTTGTAAAGATTATTCGAATTTAAGGTGATTCGTAGTTCGGATGATGAATTACTCAACGGATTAGCCGAGTAAGTGATCCGAGACAAACGAATATTATTATATAATGGCGCCTACGACTTTCCTTAACATTTAATTAAAGAAGACTTAAAATAATTCCTAAGTATACCCTTTAATTACCCATTATAAAAATTATAAAAATTCCTAAAAATCGGTAAATCATGTTTACGGTAAAAAAAATTCGGAAACGTTACCCTAAAAAATGGGGCAGCTCTTGTAGTTTAAAATTGCAGAAACGTTTCCGAACCATGCGGGTAAAGTACTTAAAAACGTTTCTGCATATTTCTGAAAAATATTTACTTATTTTCCTGCTTTTTAAGTAAGGTTTCTGGAAAATATGGGTAACGTTTCTGTATATTTTGGTAAAATATTGAGTAGCCTCTCCGTGTATTTCACAAAGGTTTCCGAATTAACGAGTAACCGTTCTGAGTTTTTCAGAAAAAAGTAGCATGCACTAGATGAAGCGTTTCGAGTATCTTACACTAGATGGCAGCATCAAACTCTAGCGGAAGGAGCGGTCAGGATTAGCGACCAGAATCGAACCCTGGACGTCCGAATACGGAGGAGAGCACGCTACCGCGAAGCTGTGATTTGCTTGCAGAATTTTGCTTTAAAAGTGAACTGACTGCTGCAAAAGTTATTTGTGGTATGGCTTGTTTTGGAAACTTATTTATTTTTTTTTTTGGGGGGGGAGGGTTATAAATGGAGGGAAAATACCATAATTAATAAATATAAATTAAAAATCTCAAATCTTTTTTTTTCCACATAAATTATTTTTAGGAGATAATGTGCTGTTTTATTTAAGTATTCATCGGGCGACGTCACCTGGTGACTGGTCACAAATAAACTTCACAGTGGCCACACAGTGAAGTTACATCACTCACAAGTTACCAGACCCCTTATTATCGTATCGGCAAATCGGGACTTTGCCCAGGGCCTCCAGTTTCAAATGTTGTTCTGAAATATTCTTTTATATGCCAAAATATTATGAAAAAGAAA